>BPTQ01000007.1:320576283-320827364 GCA_019973895.1 Chrysanthemum seticuspe | reverse complement strand
AAAAAAAAAAAAAAAAAAAAAAAAAAAAAAAAAGCTCTCTCTTCCATACTTCTATTTATTCATACGAAAACTCTATTGATACTTGCAAGGAATCCTCAGGACTACTTAGTACACTAAGGTAGAGAGAGAAAATACTCTATTTTTTTTTTGTTACAGAGGTTAGTTTGAAAATCTATAATCAAGCAAATAACACGCTATTTTCATCATTATATTAGGAAAGTTAAAGTATTCTAACCCGGAATGGTTTTTTGTATAAACTAGATATTATATTTTAAAACAGCTCGTTGAGTAAAAGACCATTTTTTACCAAGTCTTACAATTTAAACTGCTTCCAAATAATCAGCCTAGGCCTCCAATGATTATTTACGGTAGCCGAAAATTTTCTTTTTACAGATCTCTCCGTTTAGATCACTGGCCTCCTCCCAAACCCCATTTTTCGGGTGGTATGTAGGTATGGGCAGGAGGTAACGAAATACTGAATTTCCATATATGAAGATAATTCAATCAATAAACTGTCTCGTTTAGTTCACTACACTCAGTGCCCATTACAACGAAATGGGCATAGTACGGGATGTATATAAATTACCTCTACAAAATCATGGGTTACGGTATAGCGAACATGTAATCAACACTATCGGCTAATCACGTACTCCCATGAAAACTACATTGGCCAACGAAATGGAAATCTATATTTTGTTGAAACTTTCCGAGATACGGAAATCACGATGATAATAAAACCTTCTCTCTATATACTCATCATAGAATTTTTCTCATGTCTTTTCTATAGTATCATCCGAATGAAAACTGAAACCCTCGTATTTTATTAAGTGCACAGAGGGAAGATTCAAACCTGGTAGTATGACATTTAAATTGAAAACATCGAAAGGGAGGAGAAGTAAAAACAGCGTTAAATACCAAAAAAAAAAATGCCAACGCCGGAATCTATTATCAAGGTAATCCGTAATTGGTACGAAGAAAACACATGTGTACAAAATTAAAGGGGTATATACGTGGAAAATTGGAACTTCCATCCTTGTATTGAAAACTTATTTATTTTTCATATTAACGACACATTGTAACATCGTTTAGAACAGAAAAATAAAAAGGGTAAGGCATATATTTCATGCATACCACATTGTTGTACAATGGTTCGGGGGGTCATAGCTGAACATTTAGTATGCGTTTTCAAAATCAATAATTTCACGCTCATAAAAATTATTGTACTGTTTAAAATCAGCGTATATCATACCAGAGTTTGAGAACTAAGACTATAGACATGTATATGTAAAAACCGGACCAAAACCAAAATTGTATAGGTATGTGGGACAATCAAAACTGGTTTATTATAAATACAGATAATAAACAAGAAGTACGATATAAAACTACAAACTTGAAAACGTTATGCATATTATTATACATGCGTAAATTTCAAACCGCTAAATGTGAACCAACATAAAACTCATGAAAATACGAGTACACTGTTATACCCGAAGTGTCCAACGTAAAAAAAATTAGCGTATCTATGATCAGCATAAATACAAATGTACCAATAAACAATTATTTCAGTATATTTTTGTATTGTATCTCTTTTCACGCACAGAAATAAAGGTCTTTCTTGTCACTAAGAAAAAGGTGTTTGTGGTACAGTACAGGAAAAGATCATAAGGAGTATCCTACTTTGATCGAAATTTTGTTTTCATTTTTTATAACATGTTGTAAATTAAATCCGGAAGGTTTCCGTTTGCAGTGGATAGTGATCACGTTGAAAATTGGATCAGGTAGTAAATCATATCCAAGTATTAGTCCATGTACTTTTGGAAATAAAGAGTTTATTGGTGTCCAGAATTAAAAACTAGTCTCTCGTATAATGGTAAAAATAAAAATAAAATTTGGTATACATAGGTACAATCGTTCTATTCCTACAGTTTAACGTATACTGTCTTTCACATCATTAATTTTACTATTATGGCACCAAAAAGTTGTATAGAAGAATACGTCAATACGAAACAGTACCGTCGGCCGCTTTTGGTTTCCCTAGCTTTTGTATGGCTACACCGCTGTACCTTCTCAATTGTTTTAACATAGTCCTCATATAGGTACCCAGGCCTGCAGTCGGGAGTGGTAAAACGAAAAAAAAAAAAAAAAAAAAAAAAAAAAAAAAAAAACGATTTAGAGTTCTTTTACAACTTAATTAGCTCGCACATAAAAACCACCACCACAATGATAACGTTTTTTTATAAAATTATGACCAATAATTCGGATTAGAATACTTCTTATTTAAAGTCTCAGATGCTCTGGGCCCGAAGGCTTTTAAACATTAGAATCACCTTTACTGATCCCTTTAGTGTCGACCATTTTTCTTAATCCAAGATTTGTAAGTTCAATCTTCGTAACTGTCAGACTCTAGACGGGGCCACCGCATGCACTGCGGAACCAACATCAATATAAGCTCCAATCTTCATGAGCTTCGACATTAGTCACGTAAACCTTTTTCAATTTCTACCTGGATGGGAGCTCCGGCCTTATTAGATGTTATCTCAAATAGCACACCCTCTCACATCCACAAATTCATAAATAGTACCTTGGGCTATTACCTTATATATATATATATATATACAAAGTCATAAGCTATTATCGACAAGTTTTTATTCCATAACTCCACGAGTTGTGCTAACTGTTCACAAGAGATTGCGTGGCAATTGAAATGTTTGGAGAACCTAAATATCTATGCCCAATTATTACGCTTAAATCCATCTGTGCTGATAGTCGTCACCTTTCGGAAACCTCTAAAAAATAGTTCTCAAAACTACCTCCAATAGAAAGGATATTCCAAAGGAGAAGTTGCTAACTCTCTTGTTAAGAGTATTAAAACAACATTTGAGACATGATCTCCAAAGAACAATGTTACAAGATTGTTGACCAATGACCGGTTTCTATGCATGGACTATAGGTTGTTCACACACCATTACAAAGAATAATGTTTTGAATCACTATTATTTACCATTAACTAAAAGAAATATATATATTTGATTGGTGTATTAAAACATTGGGACATAACGTTGAGTTCACAATGGTTGGCACCATATTGTCAAGTATGAGAAAACATCACATTTTTTATAATTATTATTCATGGGCAAGTGTTACTGTTATTTGTTGATTATGTTATCTAATATTTTGTTTTATTTTAAGTTCAACGATACTAGTGAGATATAGCACCGTTGAACTGGGGAAGTATAGTGGTATGATATCTCCAATGGTTATGTTACGGTTCGGTTATGACCCAATTTTTGAATTGATACATATGAAAAATATATTTTTCATATCTAACAAAAAAAGAGAGGATCTTTCTTGTTTTACTTTGCAGGGATATCTCACGGAAAAAACGAAGGACCTAGGTGCTAAAAACACCATAAGGTTAAACTTCTGAACATAATTAGTAAATGATCCCCCCGATAGGCTCGCGACCTCCGGGGAAAAATGATCAGTGTTCAAAGATGGTTTATATCCAAAAAGGGTTGCCATGAAACGCCAAACGGTTTATACCCAAAAAGGGTTGCCCAGGCGACAACAAAGATGGTTTATATCCAAAAAGGATTGCCATGAAACGCCGAACGGTTTATACCCAAAAAGGGTTGCCCAGGCGACAACGAAGATGGTTTATATCCAAAAAGGATTGCCATGAAATGCCGAACGGTTTATACCCAAAAAGGGTTGCCCAGGCGACAACGAAGATGGTTTATATCCAAAAAGGATTGCCATGAAACGCCAAACGGTTTATACCCAAAAAGGGTTGCCCAGGCGACAACGAAGATGGTTTATATCCAAAAAGGATTGCCATGAAATGCCGAACGGTTTATACCCAAAAAGGGTTGCCCAGGCGACAAAAAATGGTTTATACCTAAAAAAGGTTGCCATGAAATGCCGAACGGTTTATACCCAAAAAGGGTTGCCCAGGCTACAACGAAGATGGTTTATATCAAAAAAGGATTGCCATGAAACGCCAAACGGTTTATACCCAAAAAGGGTTGCCCAGGCGACAACAAAGATGGTTTATATCCAAAAAGGATTGCCATGAAATGCCGAACGGTTTATACCCAAAAAGGGTTGCCCAGGCGACAAAAAATGGTTTATACCTAAAAAAGGTTGCCATGAAATGCCGAACGGTTTATACCCAAAAAGGGTTGCCCAGGCGACAACAAAGATGGTTTATATCCAAAAAGGGTTGCCATGAAATGCCGAACGGTTTATACCCAAAAAGGGTTGCCCAGGCGACAAAAAATGGTTTATACCTAAAAAAGGTTGCCATAAAATACCGAACGGTTCATACCTAAAAAAGGTTGCCGAGGTAGCAAACTAGATGGTTCATACCTAAAAAAGGTTGCCGAGGTAGTAAACTAGATGGTTCATACCCAAAACGGGGTTGCTAGGAAAAACCGAATGGTTCATACCCAAAAAGGATAGCCATAACTAAAGAACTCCGAATGGTTCATACCCAAAAAGGGTTGCCATAACGAAAGAAGGCGAATGATTCATGCCTAGAAAAGGTTGCCATGACAAAAATCAGTGGTAAGGCTTATATCACTCAAGCATTTTAAATTGGTCTCTTCGAAGGATGAAAAACAACCCAGCCGACCAAAGTGACAGTATACATATCTATAAAAGGGGGACAAAAAAAAAAGACATCACGAACAAAGATCATAACAAAGGTAAAATGTTCGAGTGTAAAACACTCCGGAAGACTTTGGTGCAAAAAGCACCGGAAAGGTAAAATATTCAAGTGCAAAAAGCACCGGAAAGGTAAAATATTCAAGTGCAAAGAGCTCCGGAAGACCTTGGTGCAAAAAGCACCGGAAAGGCAAAATGTTCGAATGGTTCTATCTAAGTATTACATCATTAGTCTTTTACTAATAATGCAATACTGGGGGGACATGTTGACGTATATGGCCGGGCAGTCCACACTGAACGATAGGTGCCGAAAGGCATAAAGACATTCTTTAAGTATTGCACAATCGGTGGGGGACATGTCGTATATGGCCGGATGGCCCACGCCGAACGATAGGTGCCGAAAGGCGTAAAAACATTCTTTAAGTATTGCACAATCGGTCTTCAACCAATAGTACAATACTGGGGGGACATGTTGACGTATATGGCCGGATGGCCCACGTCGAACGAATTACTGCCGAACGGCCTATGCCGAATCACTCTAGCCGAACGACAGGTACCGAAAGAAAATATTGCAGTTTCCCGCCTAAACTATTTCCCGCCTAAACTCTTTCCCGCCTAAATGGTTGCCGCTTAAATATGTCGCCATCAGGTATATGGACAAGGAATTTTTCTTACACCTACCTCCTCCTATTTCTATATATAAGTGTAGCATCATATCTCATACATAATATATACAATACAGCAAATACATCACATACACATTTTCAAGATAACATACATCACAGATTATGTACTTGTGCTAAAATCCTTCAAATAGGAGGTTCTGACTTGACCGTCGGAGGGTGGTTCCCGGGGCTTTGGCCTCGGGTCCCCTTCTAACGGGTTCTTTCATGTTTGTAGTATAATTCCAAGCTCGGGACAAGGATGAATGGCACGTGGAAGCCGTCAAGATCGCCCCGACAGAAATATGCTTCAACAGTACACAACCCATAATGATACGAAAAACTGGCCCATACCGAAAAGAAATTTTGTGAAAAGCTTGATGAGCGGTCGGAGTAAGGAGGTGGAGATGACCGATGATGGGAAGGGCAAAGGGGCTAGGTGGAAGATGAGACTTGGCACGAGTAGATTCCAAGAACGTCCAAATCAAGATGGTGGAGATCACGCTTATGAAAAAGAGGGAGAAGCTGGCTTGTAAATCAGCATCAGCCATTGTGCACATTCAACAATTCAATGTGATGTGCTCCAGATATATACATATATATTAAAATTAAACCTTGTTCGAGGTTCTGATGAATTATTTTACATAAGATATGCAGCGAAAAAGCCGCTATAATTATTATGATTGCCATGTGCTATCATTATTTAACTCGTTGAATTTGAAGATATCATATGATCTAGATTGATCATCAAATAAAAAAAAAATTGTAATAAATCAACTTTATATATACAAAAGTTTTACGCTGTAATAACTATCACTATAACAAAAACAAATAGTCAAATTTTACAATTTTTTTTTGCTAAAAAATACACATATTTAAAGGTTTCAATATCAAGATTCACACTTCTTTAATGTGTGGACAAATATTGCGCGAATAATATTTCAACATTTAAAAACGTGGATAAAATAGTTTAATGTTCACAAGAAGAGTGTGGACGAGAAAAAAAAATATAAAATACACATGTAGTTTATGTCCAACAGGTCAAATGGGTAAATCATAAACCGTGACTAATAAGGGAAGTGGTCAAGCAGGTCGAAGGTCTCACAAGCAAGGACTGAAAATAGTGAGGGCTAGGAGGGGTTTCCCCAAAATTTTGACTTCCATATATATAGTTTGTAGTTTGTTTATAAAATAAAGAGTAAATTATAGCATTCGTCTATGTGGTTTAGCCCAAATCGCGACCCTAGTCTCAGATTTTTTTTTGCTTGCATGATTGATCTTTTATAATAAAGCTATGTAACGTCATCCGTCCTTATTTCTAACAGCCGTCAATTCAGTCTGTTAAATCCCCTCATGTGTCTTGCATACGAGCATAAAATTGTTATGTGGCCCTCTCTTCCTCTTAATTTTTTGAACACCTATCTTTCATTTATTTGGTCCCACACATAACTCTCTAACTTTAAATCACTCTCTCTATGTATCTCATTCACTCTCCACAATTTGCAGCAGAACCAATCATCATCATCCACGCCATTGTAGAGACGAAACGCACCACCACCACCATTTGAAACAACAAAAGACCATTCAAATCGTGGATCAACAGAAACCCACACAAGTTACTTTTTGGTTTCACACTTATTTTTTAGTAACCTTTCTAGGCTCCACTCACAACGTCTTCTCATTTCTTGCTTTTTCTATTGCCTCTAATCTACCCAATTTCTTTTTTCAACAACAACCCAAATATAAATTAATTTGTCTTTAACAAAAATAATGTTTGTAAATTTAGTCATATACAAATAATTATAAAAAAAATTACAATCACAGGCTTTTTGCAACCAACCTGCCCGTAGTGGTTGGGGCCGGTCCATACTCGCCTGTTTGTTGCTCCATACCTGCATGTACTCAGGTTATTATATTTTGTTAGCTCACAGCTAATCCCATCTTTGTTTCCACTTATATACTGCTTATTTTTTCTGAAATATGCTTTTTTTTATGTGTAGGATTGAGATTTTGTTGTATTGGTGACATCAATTAAAGCTGATATTGTCCGTACCTTGGTGGGCAGCTTATTACGGTTGCAGTCATGGCGGATGTATCCTCTTTCTTCGACTAAATACATAAGGGTATTGGTTGTTGATGCTTCCACAAAAGGTGTAGATTGGCGGGAACACCTTGACCCCGGGTGCCTTTTGACACCAGCCATTGTCCACCCCATAAGGAATAGCTCCGGCAACTCTTCTGGCATAGTGGGGCAACACTTGGAGTGAGCACGAGCCAAGACTCGGACCCCTTAGCTCTTATTCCACAAAGTCTTTCCACTGTGCCCATAGGTTTTGCGGATGTGGGTACCTATATGAAACAAATGCCAAGGATGGGACTTGAACGTGAGTCAATTGACTCAAACACAAGTGCTCCAACCATTGGACTAATGCTCCATTGGTATTGGTTGTTGATGCTTGCATCATGATTTAGGTGTGATATTCTCATCCTTGAATGAGGGTTAATTCTTCGGCTTTGTATTTGAGCATATTGTTGTATTGGTAACATTGATTAAAGCTCAGATTGTCCGCACGTTGGCGGGGCGACTTATTATGGTTGCAGCCATGGCGGATGTATCATCTTTTTTCGATCAAACATGTAGTTGTTTATCTATTAAGGCGATGATGATTACCACATTTTACTTACGCCCGTATCTTGGCGGGGCAGCAAAACTTCAAATGTGGTTGTAGACATAGTTGGGAGTTTTGTATAGGTGGTGTATTTGTAGATCTGAGCCTCACTTTTTGGTATTTTAAAAGGAAAGGATGTACAACCGTGTGTGGTATCTACTGATGTCATGACAAGGTAGCCGCACTAAAAATGTTATTTTTTCATCCATGGTCGATCTACACATGCTATGTATTGCTGGGAAAACCTTATGTAACAAACTTGCCCATAGTGATTAGGCTTGGTCCATAGCCACCGGTTCAGTGCTCCATACCCGTCCGTCGAAACAATCACATACTCATTCACCACTGACGCAACTTGTTGGGGCACATTTTGCATAAGCGATTATGAATTTGACAATCTGGTTATAACTGATGTAAGGAGTTACGTTGTAGTGCTCACAGTGTATAACTATCACTTTAAGGAGTTACGTTGTAGTACTCAGTGTCACACGACGTTGTGGATTGTTCAAGAATATAGAACAAGTAGTAAGTCACAAAGTTGGGATGTTTACTTCCTTTTCAAGTTAGTCATATCGGGTTTTCTCCATATGTGGTCATTAATATTAGCCGGTGAATTCAAAGGAGGTTCGTGTTCAGGTTGGTTTGAGAAACGTATTGAGAGTATTTTTGCGACATATTCTCACAGAATTTTGATCAAGCTAAGGCTTTAATATTGCATCAACAAAAAGGTATACGGCAGTACGCAACATTATGATGATTCCGATAGCTCACAACCATCAGGAGGGAGAAGTTGGTGTTTCATCTTTCGTGATTGGATTGACGAAGGGAATTGTGCTTAATACCGAAGAATGAGAAGTAGTGTGTGTACATCGGGGCTTTTTACCAACTTGGATACAATACTAAGTGAGTTATGTTGTTACGATATTCCCAGAACGACAACCATTGTGCTACAATCAAGAGTTTACTTTCTCCGCTGCGTGTTGGAAGAGAGTTGTCGATTCAGGAGGGAGCAAAAGAAAGAAAAAGGCTCACTAGTTAGGAGGGAGTAATAACCTAACTATACTGTTACAGTTGAAGTTAAGAGCTACAAGGATTTGTGCCGTTAGCGCCAAAGATAAAATGCCGATATCGTCGGAAGAGAGAACTTCAAGTTTGCCTCAGTATCTAGACTACAGAGACTCTGCGCTTCAACAAAGTCAACATAGTTTATTATTATTGTAATTTACTTTGTTTTGTATTTATAGGTCTCATTGTAACCATTCACGTGTGACGCCTTGGAGGGAGATTGTTAGCCTCGCTCTTTTATAAAAATAATGTCACTTACATGAATTGGACTAGATGCGTAGTATACTTTGCCCTCAGGGACTAGTATCATTTAAGTGGCAAAGTTGTAGCAAGTTGAGCCTATAAATACCCCTCATGACTCTCCATGAGGGGTGTGGTTAAGCATTAGGTTTGTATTTCATTTGTTTCATCTAATAAGACTTTGTGTTTTCTCCACCCTCTCTCTACTTTCTCTCACTAAGAAGATGAATCTCTTCATCTTTTTTCACCAACCAAGACTTCTCAAAACCACATAAATATCAAGTTTTTCGATCCTAACAATTATAATTACAAAAAATGTTTTGTTAACATCAACCAGGTGGTTGTTAACAACTAAATTTCAAAGTTTTATATTATGACAATGCACAATATCCAAATAAAATCACTAAAAATCATCCAAAATCAATAACAACTTCCTATAATTTCTCCCATACAAATTCAGTTCACTAGTCTCATTGGTCATATTAGAAAAAAATATGGAGCAAGTTTCTAACTATGTATTAATATGAGCTGATAGACCTTCGCACATTGCGGCAGAGCCAATTTGTTATCTAACTTTTTAGGAACGGTTTTGTTTCCCTTTCTTTTATTAGTGCAACACAATGTTTTAAAAACCGGGTTTTTAATCGACCCGATCGAGTCACCAGGTACCGGTTCGACCGCCGGGTTAACCCAGTTCAACCCGGTTTTTATTATAAAAAATTGAAAAAAACCAAACCCGGCCGGGTTTCAAGACCCGGGTTACTCAAAACCTGGCGGGTCTAACCGGTTAACCCGGTTTTAGAAACCCCGGTTTTTTTTACCCGTTTTTGTGGCCGGGCACCGGTCCAACCGGTTGAACCGACCGGGTCGACCCGGGTTTGAAAACATTGGTGCAACAATTATTTATCATGAAACCACTTAGTTGTTGTGCCGGTTTTTTTAGAGGTGTTTGTTATTTAAAAAAACACGTAAATAAATAAAAGTTCTGGGTAATTATCGTATTTTTTTTTTAAAAATCTATGTCTAAACAAATTTTAGTGAAGTTTTTAAAGTTATTTCATAGGCTAAGGGTGCATTTTAAAAGTTCGCTTTTTTTTAAATATTTATTAAACTTTAACATTTTTTTTATAAAATCGTATGTTTATCAAAAGTATATATCAAGATTGGGCTCTTTTGATCGTAATCCAGAAGCCTTTTCGGCGGTATAATTTTTATTAAAAAAAATCGCTAGATGTTTAATAAATAAAGTTTTTTATATAAAAAGTTTGTAAATAACAAAAAGTTCAGGGTAATGTTCGCAACTTGTTGCATAGTTTGGGAGATGTTTTAAAATATTTTTTTAGTTGTTTTTGGGCTGCACAATGGTGTTTTTTTTTGCTTCCTATTCGGCCCTACACATAAACGGTGTTGTTTAGAGCATGGGCGGAGATAGGAGGGGACACGTGCCCCCTAGCAAAAAAATTGTAGTGTAAAATTTTTAAAACAATTGGCTTTTTAAGTAATTTGCCCCTCCGTCCTAACCAATTTATAATGTAGTATCTAAAATTTATCAAAGTGGGCCCTTCATGAGCAAAACTTTTTGGCTCCACCCCTAGTTTAAATGCGTAATGTATTTAGCATTTCCCAAAAATAAATGGAAAACCAAACTCGGCCGATTTTGATATACGGGTTGACACAAGTCGCCTTAAACTTGACGGGTCGAACCGCGTTTTAAAAAGTAATCGTCATGAATAACCTGCCTGACCTTGGGACGGAGGGAAGAAGGGGCAGTCCCCTCAACAATTAGCCAATAAAACTTTTTATATAGTGCAATTTTTTTTGTTATTGGACATTTTTTATAACCTGCTCGTTTTCCTGCTATTACTCCTTATTTCGTTAGCTCTTGTTTTTTTCTTTCCTTTTTGCTCGTTTGCCTGTTTGGGTAGTTTTTTTCTGTGCTCTTCCTTTTGTTTTTTGACCTTAGTGAGTGCTTTTCTTCCCCTTTTCGCTTTTGCTCCTTTTTCTTGGTGTAGTTTGTCGGGGTTAGGATAGACTCTTTGGTTGGTGATGGTCACCTGAGGTCATGTCCTGTCGGCTTGGGTGGGGTAGGTGGGATAGGAAGGGTAGCCTAAGTAGGAGGAGTATGCGGTGTTTGCGGGGTAGGCGGATTTAGGGTGGGTAGGGGCTTTGCTAGGGTAGCGTCTTTGATGCGTGGGGTTCGGGGTCGAGAAAACCTCCATTTCTATGAGCAAGCTTTTCAACCCTCTAGGGAGTGAACCTAACCGTTGTAGTGTAGTATGGGGTAAGCCTCGGGGATTGATTTCGTTCTCTAGGGGAATAGGAATGCTAGAAAGAGATATAAGACGAGAAGGTGGGGTTGAGGATGATTCCTTTTATTCTTTTTTATGTTTTTTTATAAAGCATAGGTAAAATCTCAGGGTATATGATTGGGGGGTGGTACTTCTATCGATTTCACTACTTTAACTACTTATCTAATTATCTAATTAACTATTGGATAGGTTATGCTAATTGAGGTGTGCTCGTATGATGATTAAAGATGTGTTCACTTAGATACTATTACTCCCTAGTTATCTTTTATTGGTCGGTTGAATTGTCACTTCCTTTATCTTAATTGATGCGTTGTATTCTAGTCGTAGGGGGTGCCTAATTCCCTAGTTCTATGAATTGTAACTCTCCTTTAGAATACATGGGATCGACAAGTGCAATAGCATCTCCCACGAATACACTACTGTCCTAAAGCTACAATTCATGTAATAAACACAACGATGGCTCAAGTGCACTCTCAAGCTTTTTACTATTTAGGACGTTCAAGCTCGCAACAATGAAAGAAGAAGCCAGTTTTCCTTAATCTAGCGTCTACCAATTAAGACAAGAGACAACCTAACAACAATTAATAACTAGGTTTCATAGATCTAAGCAAACACAAGATTAATTTAGCTAGACATGTTAAACAAGCAAGCATACACACAATCAATTGAACATGGGTAGACATAATGATAAATTGGATAAACAAACTTATTTTGCAATGTAAAATAGGATATGGGACCCTAGAATACTGTCCAAGTCGGACTACAACTGAGTTAAGGTTTGCTCTCCAAAATTCTACCTCTTAAAATACAGAAAAATCGAATTCTATATATAGATTTACAAATGCGACGGCGTCACCTTTTGCTAGTGACACCGTCAGGTCGCCGTCATTAGGGTTTCGTTTGGGCCAAGTTATCGTTGGGACGATGTTAGTTAAGATGTGTGACGCCGTCAGTCTTCAGTAGCAACGTTGTCTGAATCTTGGATCTTGGGCGTCTGGTGTAGTTTTTGTGAGTGACCCCTTCCAGAATTAAGGTGTGACGCCGTCAGGCTTTAGGACCAGAAATTCCGCTGAGCCGTCGCGTGCACTTTTGATCAAGTCTTCAATAGAGGGACGGCGTCGCCCTTTGGTTGGGACGCCATTAGGTGTGCTGGATGACCTTTGATCTTGACTTTGTCATTTTCTTCATGTTTTCACTCCTTTTCGTCCAAATATGCTTCATTCTAGCACTGTCGATGTGTTGAGGAGACATAAGGTAGACATTGCGTGCTTCCAAGAGACTAAATAGAAAGGCTCCAGCACGAGGGAGGTTAACGGCTACAAGCTTTGGTACTCGGGCTCTAGGACGGCGAGAAATGGAGTTGGATTCATTTTGACGGCGGGCCTCAAGGATAATGTGGTGCAAGTGATACGGAGTAGTGATAGGATCATGGCGATTTCTTTGGTTATTGAGGGGGAGGTCGTTACTGTAATCAGCACATACGCACCTCAGGTGGGCTGAAGTGAAGTAAAGAAGAAGAACTTCTGGGACACTCTCGACGTGCTAGTTAGGTAGTGCACGCCAAACCACCGTATGATTATAGGAGGTGACTTGAACGGCCACATAGGAGCGGCAGCAGATGGTTATGTGGGAGTCCACGGAGGTTTTGGCTTTGGAGTTAGGAATGAAGAAGGTCGATCAATTTTATAGTTTGATACGGCCCATGACTTGGTAGTAGTGAACTCTTTCTTTAAGAAGCGTGATGTTCACTTGATCACCTTCCAGAGTGGGGGTCACTAGACTCACTACACCCAGATTAAATATATGCTGGTGCGAAGAAGTGATCTTAGAGCGTGTAGGGACTGCAGGGTCTTCCCTGGAGAGGCATGCTCATCTCAACACAAATTATTAGCATTGGACGCACTCTTCGAGAGGCGACAACCAAGGAGAGTTGCGCCTAGGTTGCCAAGGATTCTATGGAAGAATTTGATCGGTGAGACGGCAGAGTCATTTAGAGTGAAATTTTCAGAGGGACTCTCTACTCGGTCGGAGGACCTGTCGGCTAGAGACGCGGATCAGATGTGGAACACTCTTGCAGGCATCATTAAGGACGCAGCAAAGGATTCCCTTGGTGTGGCTAGCGGGTCTGCGAGGAACCGGTCTAAAAGCAAAGTGATGCGTGTATAACGCGTTCGGGGTCAAAGGAAACTTCCTTTTCATCGAGCAAGTTTTTCAACACCCTAGGCAGTGAACCTAATCGTTGTAGTGTAGTATTGGGTAAGCCTCGGGTATTGATATCATTCTCTAGGGGAATAGGAATGCTAGTGAGAGATGTACTACGCTAAGGTTTGATGTTGAGGAAGATTATTTTTTATTTTTTTTATAATTTTTTATAAAGCTACGGGTAAAATCTCGGGGTTTGGATTTGGGGGTTGGTACTTCTACCGATTACTCTACTTATCTAATTATCTAAACTAAGGGGTAGTCTATGCCTATTGATGTGTGCTCGTATGATGATTAAAAATGTGTCTACCTAGATACTATTACTCCCTAGTTATCTTTTATTGGTGGTTGAATTGTCATGTTCTTATTCTTAACGCGTTGTGTTTTCTAAGGTCGTAGGGTATGCTTTTATCCCTAACTCTTTGAGACTACCTTAAGGTTATTGCCTACGAAATCTCTAGGATTCATAAACTAACACTAAGGTTATCTTTGGATATTTAGTCTACGATTCCGCTAAGTGACTATAAACTAAGGTTCACAAAGATTACTCAAGCATTAAAAACACAACGATAGTCTAGTGCAATCCTAAGCCAATTACAATTAAGATAAGAGACAACCAATCAATAATTAATAACTATGTTTCATAGATCTAAGCAAACACACAAGAAATTTAGCCGAACATGTTAAACATGCAAGCATACACAAATACAATCGAAGACATAATGAAATCTATGAAGTAAATTACTTATCTTGATGTAAAATAGGGTATGAGAACCATAAGATACTGTCCAAACCAGACCAAAATCGTTTTAGGTTTTTACTCCACAAGTCTACCTCCTCAAATTCTGAAAATTCGATTTCTATATATAATTTTACATTCGCGACGGCGTCACCTTATAGTTGGGACGCCGTCAGATCGCCGACATTAGGGTTTCGTCTTGGCCAAGTCATCATTGGGACGGCGTCACGTTGTGGTTGTGACGCCGTCAGTCTTCAGTAGTGATGTCTGAATCTGGATCTAGGCCATCTGAGAAGAATAGTCTTCTTGACGCCGTTACTCTTCAAAGCCGGACGCCGTCAGGTGTAAAATAGAAAAATTACTACTGAGTCGTCACAAATTCAATTACATAAAGAGGGATAGCGTCGCCCTCTGTTTGGGACGCCGTCAGGTGTAATTCCAGCAGTTTGAGAGTCTTGATCTTGACTTAGCCATTTTCTTCACATATTCACTCCTTTTCATCCAAAAATGCATCATTCCAGCATTTTGCTTCCAAGAGACCTAAAAAGTGAAAAGGAACGAAATTAAGCAGTAACAGACATAAAAGTGGGCGATTAAGGGCTTAAATGACCCCTTAAAAGTGTACGTTTTAAATCCTTATCAAATATCCCTACACTTGGTATTTGCTTGTCCTCAAGCAAATGTGCTTTTAGCCAATCAATTTATAAGTTAGGGGGCATAAAGCATTGGTTTAACATAATTAACAACAAGTAAAAACACCGCAATAGTCATAACAAGCACGAAAATTATATACTAGCACCTCACAAGCGATGTTTGGATTCTCTCATCTCCCGGGTGTATATGAAATATTGCAAATGGAAATGGAAAATAAACACTCATTAACCGGTCATAGTACATAGATTACCATAGGCTTGAGGTTAGATAAAACCTCCACCGCTTTGGCGTAAGCACCTAGGAACAACTATCTAAGAGGTCTTTTAAATGGTTGTAACGTTAGGCTTACGGTTAGGGAAACAAAAGGTTTGGTTGGATAGGCGATTTAGTGGTGGCAAGTCAAAAATCTTTATGTTACAAGCATGAAAATAATGGCGTTGCTAAGCCAAGACTCGACTCACTAAACTCTAGATAACTTGAAACAAACAAACATAAATATAAAGAAAGATGTAGGATGGTAGCCCGTATGTTTTTTTTTTTTTTTTTTTTTTTTTTTTTTTTTTTGCATACATTTTTACTCTACCATCCTCTACGATAACATCAAAATATAAGGGATTTATAGGAGCATCCCTACACTTGAGTTTTTATTACTCTAACACTAATTTGACACGAATTGAAAAGATCAAAACACTTGGAGTACATTATTACGTAAGATAAAGGGAATTTGAATTTAACGTTCTTTCCCGTCACTCCATAAAATTTAACTTTACCCATGAGTCCCAATCATCCCAAAACTGTGTACAAAAGATATGACTCGACTTAGCAACCATGCAAGTAACTAGATAATTGAACTAAGGGTTTAGTATGATAACAATAATGCACTAAAAGTGAGTGCATACAAGGTAGGCTAAGGCGATTTGGGTGTACATTTGGGGGTGGATTGTAAACAATGCTCTTCATTGATATTCCAGGAAACCGAAACATCACGAGAACCGCGAAAAGGATAGGCTCTGAGGGGTTAACTAGGGGTATCGTGTACTAAAGATGAGTACATCGCAAGAGTGTGGGGGAATTACTCAACCAATGTGGAAGAAGTAATTATAATACGGGTATCAAACAAGGGTTATCCTAATGCCTCTTATCATTTAGTTATTCCTAACTACACAAGTGTAGTCTCACTAGTGATCTCGGGATGCATCACAAAACAAGTTCTAGAATCTATTATACTACCGTTACACTCTCGAAGCATTAAAAGTGAATGCTTTAATTCCTATGGATCTAGGGGCGAACCTCACATTTTTGGGGTGGAATTTGAGTGGTAAAGGGTTTTTGTGCTAGTCATATAACTCCTATCCATGAGACGCTTTACTAAGACTAAAAACCCACCCATACATGTCATGAAAATTTTTAAATTTTGCGCTAAAATCGCCCTAACAAATATTTCTCATGGTTTATTAGACAAATGAAATAGGACAAGACAAATGATCAAGGATAAGCATAGTTTAAAAGTTCCCGTTTTATTCTCCCTCCCTACACTTAAACTGAACATTGTCCCCAATGTTCCCCGAAAGTATCAAAGTTATGATAACGGAAGGTAATTAAAAAAGAAAGAAACTAGTACTCCCCTGATTAGCTCGGTAGGATCCGTGTGAAGAAGTAGTTAAATTCTTTCCAAGAAGAATGTATGCGTGATAAGCTTCATCCAATCTTATGTTTCTTCTTCTTGATAAATAAAACCTGCACACTTTAGGAAAATAGACGAAATCTTCGCGTAAAATCGGCGGTAAAACTATATATGACTCTACTAAACCAGGATATAATGCTTGTGGAATGGATTGATACCCGTACAACGCGCGTTCGGGGTCAAAGGAAACTTCCTTTTCTTCGAGCAAGTTTTTCAACCACCTAGGCAGTGAACCTAATCGTTGTAGTGCAGTATTAGGGTAAGCCTCGGGGATTGATATCGTTCTCTAGGGGAATAGGAATGCTAGTGAGAAATTTACTACGCTAAGGTTGAGGTTGAGGAATATTATTTTTTATCTTTTTATATTTTTTAAAAACTAAAGATACGATCTCGGGATTTGGATTTGGGGGGTGGTACTTCTACCGATTACCCTACTATTCTAATTATCTAATCTAATGGGTAGTTTATGTCTATTGAAGTGTGCTCGTATGATAGTTAAAGATGTGTTTACCTATATACTATTACTCCCTAGTTATCTTTTATTGGTGGTTGAATTGTCACGTCCTTATTCTTAACGCGTTGTGGTATCATCCAAACCGTCAAGTTATCTCACACAAGCTAGCCACTTGTGAATGACTAACCGTAAGAAACTTAAAACAGTTCAGACAAACCAATAATAAGAGAAGTGTGTGGTATGTTGGGTAACTCAAACGTATTAGGTTTGAGCACCGAGATCGTTCCGAACGAGGGTTGAATGGAATTTCCAACTCACGTCTCAATTATCGGGATTTGAATAATAGAAGGGGATAAAATGAAGTTATCTAAACTACGGGATAAGGAAAGCATACAGGATTAAAATCTATGGGGAAAACCTAAGAACTAAGGCAAGCTACACAAATCTATACTAAAACGTAAATACTGGATTAAATCGAAACGCGAATAAAATGCAATTACATCTAATCTAAATCCTAAAAATAACCTAAAATTACTTTTACTCTAAAAATGCAATGTGAAAACTAATTATGAATTAAAACTATTTTTTTTTATTTTTCTGGATTTTTTTTGAATTAAAATCTAATTTTTAACTTTTAAAACTAATTTAAAACACTAGAAATTATGAAAGTTAAGGTGAAAATTATAAAACTATTTTTATAAAATATAAAACATCCTAAGAGAATTTTCAAAACTAAATTTTTATTTTTCAGATTAATTTCCTATTTTCTACTAATTTTTAAACTATTTTAATCTAATTTAAATTGTGAAAAATACCAAATAAAAGGGGAAAAATAGGGAAAAATATTTTTTATTCTTTTTATATTTTTCTTAAACTGGGAAAATTGAAAAATTATTTTTTGGAACTTTTTCTTAATTAATTGCAATTAAAGCTAATTAAAAGTGATTAAAAACTGTTTTTAATTAAAAAAAATAGTAAACAGTAGCTAAAAATTATGAAAAATTCAGGGAAATTCTAAAATATTATTCTAAAGCTATGAAAAATATAAAAACATGGGCTTATGTGGAGAATTTAAGAGCTGATGTGTAACTGACAAGAAAATAAGCACTTTGAAATAAGCTAAAAAGCACTATAAGCTACCAAACTTCTACAGAAGGTAAGTGATGCTAAAACTACTCTAAAGAAACCATATGCAACTGCTCCTAACCTCTAATAAGCATTTTACCAAGGAATGATGCTAACTGCTACACTTAGCAAAACAGCTAATAGGCCCCTACTTTGGGCTTATGCAACTACTTATTTAATAAGCTACAGGGAAAACCAAAAGTGGATATCAGTAGACCACCTAGCTAACTGCAAATGGACAAAATTTGAGACCCTATCTACTTGAAATGAAGACTGTGCAGTTGCTGCAAGTTCTGCACAAAACAGGTATTTGACTCCATTTTAACTTTGGAAAACAGATTTGGAGTTTGACTAAAATGAGATTTGAGATCAAATTTTGGACTGATGATGATATAATACTGATGAAATGAAAACAATACCAGCTGGTTTATCAAATCTAACACCTATATGCAAAATCTTAACCACTGATTTCAACAGTTAAGAGAGCAAGAACAGTTTAGATGAAATATTGACTTAACATGGACATGGATGTAAAACAAGGACAGTTATGAATGCAATCAACTATAACAAGCATAATGCAACTGATCTGATTCAACATTTTAACCTCTAAAACAGATTTTAGTACTAAACCAAACACTACTTTAGGGGCAGTTTTGCAAGTGATTTAAGCTAAAACATAAACCCAAACCTATCCTATCATCAAAGCAGATTCAAATCACTAAAATGAAGCTAATATGACAGCAAAACTCAGTACAATAACAGATCTAATAAGAATGCTAACTGCTACTTTCTAAGCAAATTATTAGACTGAAATCACACTCACAAGAAGTCCAGTCAGATATCTAGCATTATAACAGTACCAATCCAATATCAAAACACTGAATTAAACCTAAATAAACATCATTTCAAACCATTTCCATTTATGAACCAAGATTAGCAAACAGTGGACTTTTCTTGACTTTTGCTTAAAAACTGAAATTGAGAACAGATTTGAAAAACCTTAAGATTCACAAAAGCTTAGATAAGCTTCTGTGAGTCTTTACAACTGATAACATAAGCTTTTAAAAACAGATTAACAATTAAAAGAGCATTGGCAGAGATTCATGTAACAAATTGAAAAGTAATTTTGCATTAATCAAAAGACTTCTTACAACTTTAAAATGAAATTACAACTATTAAAAGATTAAATGACAGAAATAAAGTGGTCAAAATCTCTCTAAAACTTAAGAGATTGGACGAATTGCAATGTGAGCCAAGAGGTCTTTAAATAGCCTTGAAATCAGTCTTGGATCCTTGGATGGAAGAGCCTAGAAG
This sequence comes from Chrysanthemum seticuspe, assembly GCA_019973895.1. Lineage (NCBI taxonomy): Eukaryota > Viridiplantae > Streptophyta > Magnoliopsida > Asterales > Asteraceae > Chrysanthemum > Chrysanthemum seticuspe. The sequence goes on along the minus strand of BPTQ01000007.1, from coordinate 320,807,582 downwards.
CCATTTTGAGCCACACAATCAATCCTGAGTCACCTCAACCAATCATAGAGCACCAATTTCTTTCATGAGGTGTAGCAGCCAATGGGAGTGCTTCATATTGCCACGTATGCAACCTATCCTGACAAGTCAGTGGTTCTAGAAACTTGAAAAGATACTTAGTACGATGTTGAGGTGTTTGGGATTGGTGGTTGGTTAAAAACGGGGCGTTTGGGTTGGGGAAGAAGAAGGGTAAAGGGTAAAGGGCGCGTTCGGTTATTTTATTATAACTCAAAAGTGTTGACCCGGGTCTGGGTGTTGACTTCGGGTAAAATGCCGGGTTGAAGGGTTACTCGGGTAAGATAGATGGGTTAGGTGGTATTAAACCGGGTATGGTGTTTGGGCCAGGCAGTTTATGTATTTGAGTGGATTTGGATATAACTTGGACTAGTGGATTGGATTTATGGATATTGGACTAGGACTAACATTGTGATCCAAGATATATTCAAAGGACCAAAGTTGTATTTTCGGATTTTTGAGGGACCACAGATGTGAATCTGAAAATATCCTCCAAGGACCATCTTTGTCAATCTTCAATAGACCAGGGAATGAATTTGCAATTTTTGAAACTTGAGGGTGTTTTCTGTCATTTGCTGAAAGTTCAGGGACTATTTCTGACATTTCTTCAAACTTTGATCAAATCTTCACAAATCATTCTCAGAGATTAGAAATCTTCATAAATGCATAATTCTGACCTTCCGGCTCAGCTTAAGCTCTCTTGATCTCTCGTGCTCGGATTTACGTCTGATTTGGTTCCTTTTTGCGTGTTTTTACATATCCATACCTGCACAAGCACAAACTCAAGAAAACCACAAATATTAGCAATAAACGGCTCTTTCTTGGTTATTTTGGGTCAGTTTTGATAATGAAAAGGTATGTGTTTTAGCACATACCAAAATACCCCAGACGAGACTATTGTCGTGTCCTCACGCAATGCAATCAACTCACACTTCTAAAACCAAGGATTTCAATCTCTTTCTACTAAACCTATGAAGAAGTAGCAAAGATTCCTCAAAAGAGATTAAGAAAACCTTAATTCTAAAAACGCCCCGTTTACCTTTTAAATTCACATATATAGATATTACGGTTAAGCACATTCCGATTATGAATAACGGTTTGTTGAACTTTCATGTCGATTAATAACTCCAACATTTTTCAAACGACACGTTAGGATCACGGAGTAGAAAACACAACACAGCGTGAAGTGACCATACGGATAGAATACATCGTCGATTTTTCACAAGTCCCAAACTAAGCGTAAAATCGAAATCATTGTTAAATATGATTCTAGATGCTAACACTACCCATGGAAGTTACTTGTGTAATTACCTTTTGCTCCCATTTTCCTATTTTCCTCTATTTATTTTATTTTTGTGAGAAATGAATTTCTTCAAATTTCTCGTTTCGATAAGGATTATTCCGATAAAGATATAAAGCTAAGTCGATAATTAGTTATCCGCCTTCTCTCAAGAACCATTGTCCCAAAAATGAGGTCCACATCAAGGAATTTTTAATCACTTATACTTTTGATTTTTTCAATTTTTTTCATTTTTTTTTTTTTTTTTTTTTAAATACTTATACTTTTACTTGTATGAGTTATGAACCACGGAGCTTCACGGGGAAATTCCAAGACTATAGGCTTCATGAAATGAGGATCCCGGCTGGCTAGGCTAAGACCTCACTCAATCCCGGCTAAAGATCCAAGGGTCCGATCTCGACACCGCAGCTCACAACTTTACTTATTACATTATCACTTATCACTGATTACTTATTTATTTATTACGGATCCTTGATGTGTACCCAATTTTTAAAACAAAGATTCTTTTAAGAAGATAAAGAACTAACTATCGCTAAAAACTCGACATCTCTAATTATTTAGACAGATATGGGGTGAGACAATTTTGTGGGAACAAAAAGCCATAAGTACCTTCGATGGGCTCTAAAGAGAACCAACTACTCCACGCTTAGCATCTAAACTCATAATTAACTCTATCATTTCTCGATCTCTGCAAATTTAAAATCCCAAATAATGAGATCCGCAGATGCTTAGCCGATAATTTTTAGATTATCTATGGTTAAGGGAACAAGCTAGGGCTCAACACGCCCGGTCAAGTCAGAATTCTATTCCTACTCTCACCAGCGGAAAGTTAACAAGGTGTCAAAACATATATTAACTTAGCAAATGCTTCGTCTAATGAAATCAAGTTATGCATATTTAAAGTCACTCAGGGAAACTTGCAAAATCTTGGCCTTGTGAGCTAGAATTCGCATTTTATAGCTTCTTATCTAAGAGACTAGCCAACTTTTCAATCAAAAAGACTTAACAAAAGCTTACAAATTTTTTAAAATTTTCTCATTTTTGCACAATTTTTTTATTTTCTAAGGAAAAACGGGGTTACGAGAGTTCACGACAAAAATAAGCAAGTGCGGTCAAATCAAATCGAAGATTACCCTACCCCAGACTAGAACGAAACATTGTCCTCAATGTTTAAAAGCAAGGGTATCAACGAAAATTTAAAAGCCGTTTATTAAGTATGCTCAAAGATAAACGTTAGTCGATAAGATTAGGATATCGGATTTCCATCAGCATCGATCATGAAACTCGAGTGGAGAAAATACAAACTTCGAGCACGAGAGTCTTCATATCGGGAAAATCCTGGACAAAACCAAACACGAGAAATCGAAGAGGCTAACCCCTTCACGTCACTTATTAGAAAATAGAAAGAAGATAGATGGATAAGCATGGGGTGCCTCCCACGAAGCGCTACTGTTTTTCTTCAACGAGTCGCTAGCCTGACTCGTCCCCGAATTCATTTGTCCTTGGGGAAGAAAGTGGTAGAGATACCAGGGTCAAAAACGGTGTCTTCATTCCCGAAGGAATGAGACTGGGCGGGATGGGTGGAGAAGAAAGTGTCGGGCTGCAGCACATAAGGTATATCATGAAAGAATGATCCATCATCCGGCGGTTTTGCGGGTGGACGAAGGGATGACGGATCAAAATGAGAATACTCCAAAGAAATCGGGAGTACATGGTAGAGAGGTGAAAGCTTAACAATGAAGGCATCCAAGAGAGGATCCTTTTCTCTAACAACGGTTTTAGCAAGAAGCTTATCAATGAATATCCCGGGGTTGAAAATCTTGTCTTCACATGAGGGCTCAACGGGATAAGTGAGGGTCGACTCAACAGAGGAAGGAGAATCATCATTAAGCAAGCTTTCAAGAAAAAGGACATCTTGAACAGAGTCGCACCCGTCACTCTCAATACCCGGCGGTATTGGATCATCAAGAAATAAGTCGATTTCTTCCATATCAGAATCATAAGGCAGATTATCAAGAATATCGTCTTCAACCACTTTAATCAATTCATCAATCTCCATAATATCTTCAGTGTCAGATTCATCACTTTCTTCATCTTGCATAACATTACATGACGGGAGAGAAAGGTCGGAACACAGAGATGGGACAAGTAGTGTGCTCTGAGAGCTAGCAATATCCACCACTTCCGTTGTGGTCTCTGAATCGGACTCAAAATCTTTGTCAAAAAGAGGATTAACTTCACAAAAGGTGTAGTCGTCCTTGAATTCAAAAAGTGGATTTGAGAAAATCCCAGAAGTAACCTCGGAGATGTCAAGAGAATCACATAAAAGCGAATCACAATCACTGTCAGATATATCCTCGGACTCACTTGGGATTGGGTCAAGGCTCTCAACAGTAGAAGATTCCGTTTCTGGAATAGTGCTAAGAGGCTCGTCCCCCATTATGAGAGAGTCAACGGGATCAACAACTATCGAAGACATAGAATCATCGACCTCTTCCAAAAGGACGTCACTTCTCTCAACCGGCTTGAGTGAAGGGGAAGGGTCGGAAATGAAAGGCTCAGAAATGAGAGTGGTTTCAGCCGACAAACTCTCATAATATTCTTTCATTTGAATGGAATCCTCATCATCATCAAAAACGAAAGTCTTGCAATATTGGGTTGTTGTAGTATTGTAGACGTCGTCATCGGTGGCTTGACAATCGTAAAAAGGATGGGGACCACCACAATAATCACATCTTTTGGAAATGGTATCAACGTGATCATTGGTAAGCTCAGCCATCTTAACCGGTTTATTTCTTGATGTTGGAACTTTCGATTTGTTCTCGATGATCGTCAATATATCCCTTGGGGTATGATACAAGATATTGCCACCGGTGGCTGTATTAAGTGAATCTTGATCGGTTTGCGTTAAAGCATTGTAGAATATATCGATCTGGAGTAATTCCGAAAAACCATGATGTGGGCATTTTCGTAGGAGATCTTTGAATCTTTCCCATGCCTCACCAAAACTTTCATCAAAACGCTGCTGGAAGTTCGTAATTTCGTTCTTAAGATTTTTCGTTCTAGAATAAGGAAAGAAACGATTTAGAAATTTTGAAACGAGATCTTCCCAAGCAGTGATCGATCGAGGGGGTTCTTTATCGAGCCAATTCCGGGCTACCCCCTCGAGAGAAAATGAGAATAACATCAACTTAATTGTGTCAAGAGGGACATCCTTATATTTTATAGTCGAAATTAGATTATCAAACCATCGGATGTGAGCATAGGGATCGTCCTTCTCAAAACCATAGAATGGTTTTGACATAACTAGTTGAATTAAACCGGTTTGTATCTCGAAATTTTCGGAAAGAATCTTCGGTACAACGATAGCATCTTCGTAACCCTCGGTGGGTACTTGGAGCAATTCTGACATCGTACGCGTGTCCGCCATTAGAATTAAACATATAGAGGGATAAGAGGAAAGAATTATCGGTTTAGAAGATAAAGAAGAATATTTTTGGGTTTTTAAAACAAATTTTGAAAAGGAAAATCTTTTTGGGTTTTTATAAAAGGGATATGTACAAATACCAACGATAACTTCACTCGGGGAAGGATCTTCAAATGCACACGATTCGAGACGGAATACGAAAACTCGCTACAAGCCCTCCCCGACAGCGGCGCCAAAAATTGGTATCATCCAAACCGTCAAGTTATCTCACACAAGCTAGCCACTTGTGAATGACTAACCGTAAGAAACTTAAAACAGTTCAGACAAACCAATAATAAGAGAAGTGTGTAGTATTTTGGGTAACTCAAACGTATTAGGTTTGAGCACCGAGATCGTTCCGAACAAGGGTTGAATGGAATTTCCAACTCACGTCTCAATTATCGGGATTTGAATAATAGAAGGGGATAAAATGAAGTTATCTAAACTATGGGATAAGGAAAGCATATAGGATTAAAATCTATGGGGAAAACCTAAGAACTAAGGCAAGCTACACAAATCAATACTAAAACGCAAATACGGGATTAAATCGAAACGCGAATAAAATGCAATTACATCTAATCTAAATCCTAAAAATAACCTAAAATTACTTTTACTCTAAAAATGCAATGTGAAAACTAATTATGAATTAAAACTATTTTTTTTTTATTTTTCTGGATTTTTTTTGAATTAAAATCTAATTTTTAACTTTTAAAACTAATTTAAAACACTAGAAATTATGAAAGTTAAGGTGAAAATTATAAAACTATTTTTATAAAATCTAAAACATCCTAAGAGAATTTTCAAAACTAAATTTTTATTTTTCAGATTAATTTCCTATTTTCTACTAATTTTTAAACTATTTTAATCTAATTTAAATTGTGAAAAATACCAAATAAAAGGGGAAAAATAGGGAAAAATATTTTTTATTCTTTTTATATTTTTCTTAAACTGGGAAAATTAAAAAATTATTTTTTGGAACTTTTTCTTAATTAATTGCAATTAAAGCTAATTAAAAGTGATTAAAAACTGTTTTTAATTAAGAAAAATAGTAAACAGTAGCTAAAAATTATGAAAAATTCAGGGAAATTCTAAAATATTATTCTAAAGCTATGAAAAATATAAAAACATGGGCTTATGTGGAGAATTTAAGAGCTGATGTGTAACTGACAAGAAAATAAGCACTTTGAAATAAGCTAAAAAGCACTATAAGCTACCAAACTTCTACAGAAGGTAAGTGATGCTAAAACTACTCTAAAGAAACCATATGCAACTGCTCCTAACCTCTAATAAGCATTTTACCAAAGAATGATGCTAACTGCTACACTTAGCAAAACAGCTAATAGGCCCCTACTTTGGGCTTATGCAACTACTTATTTAATAAGCTACAGGGAAAACCAAAAGTGGATATCAGTAGACCACCTAGCCAACTGCAAATGGACAAAATTTGAGACCCTATCTACTTGAAATGAAGACTGTGCAACTGCTGCAAGTTCTGCACAAAACAGGTATTTGACTCCATTTTGACTTTGGAAAACAGATTTGGAGTTTGACTAAAATGAGATTTGAGATCAAATTTTGGACTGATGATGATATAATACTGATGAAATGAAAACAATATCAGCTGGTTTATCAAATCTAACACCTATATGCAAAATCTTAACCACTGATTTCAACAGTTAAGAGAGCAAGAACAGTTTAGATGAAATATTGACTTAACATGGACATGGATGTAAAACAAGGACAGTTATGAATGCAATCAACTATAACAAGCATAATGCAACTGATCTAATTCAACATTTTAACCTCTAAAACAGATTTTAGTACTAAACCAAACACTACTTTAGGGGCAGTTTTGCAAGTGATTTAAGCTAAAACATAAACCCAAACCTATCCTATCATCAAAGCAGATTCAAATCACTAAAATGAAGCTAATATGACAGCAAAACTCAGTACAATAACAGATCTAATAAGAATGCTAACTGCTACTTTCTAAGCAAATTATTAGACTGAAATCACACTCATAAGAAGTCCAGTCAGATATCTAGCATTATAACAGTACCAATCCAATATCAAAACACTGAATTAAACCTAAATAAACATCATTTCAAACCATTTCCATTTATGAACCAAGATTAGCAAACAGTGGACTTTTCTTGACTTTTGCTTAAAAACTAAATTTGAGAACAGATTTGAAAAACCTTAAGATTCACAAAAGCTTAGATAAGCTTCTGTGAGTCTTTACAACTGATAACATAAGATTTTAAAAACAGATTAACAATTAAAAGAGCATTGGCAGAGATTCATGTAACAAATTGAAAAGTAATTTTGCATTAATCAAAAGACTTCTTACAACTTTAAAATGAAATTACAACTATTAAAAGATTAAATGACAGAAATAAAGTGGTCAAAATCTCTCTAAAACTTAAGAGATTGGACGAATTGCAATGTGAGCCAAGAGGTCTTTAAATAGCCTTGAAATCAGTCTTGGATCCTTGGATGGAAGAGCCTAGAAGCCATTTTGAGCCACACAATCAATCCTGAGTCACCTCAACCAATCATAGAGCACCAATTTCTTTCATGAGGTGTAGCAGCCAATGGGAGTGCTTCATATTGCCACGTATGCAACCTATCCTGACAAGTCAGTGGTTCTAGAAACTTGAAAAGATACTTAGTACGATGTTGAGGTGTTTGGGATTGGTGGTTGGTTAAAAACGGGGCGTTTGGGTTGGGGAAGAAGAAGGGTAAAGGGTAAAGGGCGCGTTTGGTTATTTTATTATAACTCAAAAGTGTTGACCCCGGGTCTGGGTGTTGACTTCGGGTAAAATACCGGGTTGAAGGGTTACTCGGGTAAGATAGATGGGTTGGGTGGTATTAAACCGGGTATGGTGTTTGGGCCAGGCAGTTTATGTATTTGAGTGGATTTGGATATAACTTGGACTAGTGGATTGGATTTATGGATATTGGACTAGGACTAACATTGTGATCCAAGATATATTCAAAGGACCAAAGTTGTATTTTCGGATTTTTGAGGGACCACAGATGTGAATCTGAAAATATCCTCCAAGGACCATCTTTGTCAATCTTCAATAGACCAGGGACTGAATTTGCAATTTTTGAAACTTGAGGGTGTTTTCTGTCATTTGCTGAAAGTTCAGGGACTATTTCTGACATTTCTTCAAACTTTGATCAAATCTTCACAAATCATCCTCAGAGATTAGAAATCTTCATAAATGCATAATTCTGACCTTCCGGCTCAGCTTAAGCTCTCTTGATCTCTCGTGCTCGGATTTACGTCTGATTTGGTTCCTTTTTGCGTGTTTTTACATATCCATACCTGCACAAGCACAAACTCAAGAAAACCACAAATATTAGCAATAAACGGCTCTTTCTTGGTTATTTTGGGTCAGTTTTGATAATGAAAAGTTATGTGTTTTAGCACATACCACGTTGTGTTTTCTAAGGTCGTATGGTGTGCTTTTATCCCTAACTCTTTGAATCTACCTAAGGTTAATGACTACGAAATCTCTAGGATTCATAAACTTAACACTAAGGTTATCTTTGGATGTTTAGCCTACAATTCCACTAGTAATTATAAACTAATGTTCACAAAGATTAATCAAGCATTAAAAACACAACGATGGCTTTAAGCACTCCTAAGCCAATTACAATTAAGATAAGAGACAACTAATCAATATTTAATAACTAGGTTTCATAGATCTAAGCAAAAACACAAGTAAATTAGTCGGACATGTTAAACATGCAAGCATACACACATTCAATCGAAGACATAATGAAATTAAGGGAATAAATAACTTATCTCGATGTAAAATAGGGTATGAGAACCCTAAAATACTGTCCAAACTGGACTACAATTGTTTTAGGTTTTTACTCCACAAGTCTACCTCTCAAAAAGTCTAAAAATCGAATTCTATATATAGATTTACAACTGCGACGGCGTCACCTTTATTTTGTGACGCCGTCAGATCGCCACCATTAGGGTTTCGTCTTGGCCAAGTCAACTTCGGGACGGCGTCACGTTGTGGTTGTGATGCCGTCAGCTTCAGCTCTGACGTCGTCTGAATCTGGATCTAGGCCGTCTGAGGAGAAAAGTCTTCGTGACGCCCTACTCTTCAAAGCCTGACGCCGTCAGGTGTAAAATAGCAATTTCGCTCCTGAGTCGTCACAAATATAGGGACGGCGTCGCCCTCTGTTTGGGACGCCGTCAGGTGCATTTTCAGCAGCTTGAGTGTCTTGATCTTGACTTTAGCCATTTTCTTCACATATTCACTCATTTTCGTCCAAAAATGCATCATTCCAACATTATGCCTTCAAGAGACCTAAAAAGTGAAAAGGAACGAAATTAAGCAGTAACGGATATAAAAGTGGGTGATTAAGGGCTTAAATGACCCCTTAAAAGTGCACGTTTTAAATCCTTATCAAATATCCCTACACTTGGTATTTGCTTGTCCTCAAGCAAATGTGCTTTTGGCCAATCAATTTGTAAGTTAAGGGGCATAAAACAATGGTTTAACATCATTCATAACAAGTATAAGCCCCGCAATATTCATAACAAGCACGTAAATTATATATTAGCACCTCACAAGTGGTGTTTGGATACTCTCATCTCTCGGGTGTATATGAAATATATCAAATGGAAATGGAAGATAAACACTCATTAACCGGTCATAGTACATACATTACCATAGGCTTGAGACTAGATCAAACCTCCACCACTTTGGCGTAAGCACCTAGGAAAAACTATCTAAGATGTCTTTTAAAAGGTTGTAACGTTAGGCTTACGGTTAGGGAAACAAAGGTGTTGGGTTCAGTAAATACCCAAACCCCTTAATCTACGATTTGAATAGAAAATAACCTAAGTACTTAGACCATTAAACACTAACAGGTCACTGAGTGCATAGTCTCTCAGTGAGCCATCTTCAGGATGCTCAGTAAGAGACATAGAAGAAGTCTCTCCACTCATTAAGGCGGAACTTAAAGGGTAAAGACTGAATCAAGAAGAAGATGGTGGATTCAGTAAGTGATGACAATAACTTACTGAATCCCTAAAACTCCTATCCAACTACAAACACTGAAGACAAACTGAAACTGAAGACTGAAGACTATGAAGACTGAAGAATGGGCGGGACAAAACGGTTATGCTTGAAGCGATAAAGACGGAGTACTTATCTTCAAGAAGTCAACCTTCCCTAAAAGGCTCAGCATAAGTACTGACATGAAGAAAGTAACTTGGTCCCTTTACCTAATATAGTCTTTGTAAATTGAGACAAAATACATCAGTATTTTGTCTTCTACAAAATTGTCAGTTTGTCACTTAGAAAAGAGTTAAAACTCATACTTGTATAAATAGCATAAGAGATGGAGTGAAAGGTTAAGCTTGTGGATTGTAAAAACACATACACGCAAGCCATCTTTCACTCCTCCAAATACAACTTAATCCCTGAGATAGCTCAGTGGGTACTTGTAGTTGTGCTCAGACTTAGCCTGAGCTTAGAGAGGAGTTGCAAACACTTTGTCATTTCAATCCCTAGTATTGTTCCGCAAATACTAGGGTAACGTATTCTTATAATTCATTTCTAATAAGAATATGACGTTGAAAATTACTCTTGTGTTTTATTTCTATCTTTTCAGTCATTAATTCGCTATTAGTTTTGTTTACTTTACTTAAATTGTTTTATACTATAATGAATAGGGAACAACAAGTGGTATCAGAGCAAGGCTGGTTATAAAACTGTTTTTAAGCCGCTCTAAACGTTTTTAAATCAGGATCCTTAAAATGGCTGAAATTGATGTACCCCAACTAGTCGATAAAAAGGGTGGAGCTTATTCAGTTGTTGCCCCCAGACTTGAAGTTGGAAAATTCAACAAATGGAAAAAGCGTATGCTTTGCTATTTGATTAGGATGGAACCTTATTATATCAAGTGTATAAATGAAGGACCATTTATCCCAAAGACTGTTGAAGGGTTGCCTAAACCTGAAGCTCAGTGGACTCAGGATGAGAGAAGAGTGGTCAACCAGGACCAAAGGCTCAAAAGTATCATAATATCTTGTCTTCCTGGCGATATTATAGAGTCAGTTATAAGCTGTAGTACGGCCAAACAAACCTGAGATGACCTGGTTCCTAGTCATGAAGGTCCTTCTGATACCAAGGAAAACAGGATTATGGACCTGAAACTTGAGTATAATACCTTCAGGGCTAAGAACTCAGAAACTCTGTCTCAAACTTACACCCGTTACAAAACTCTTTTAAATGAACTGTCAAATGATGGTGTTAAGTTGTCCAAACATGAAATCAATGTTGGCTTTCTCAATAGTCTCCCTGAGAAGTGGTTGAATTTCTCTCAGGGACTTAGGAATGTTAATCATATCCAGAATCTTGAGCTTCCTGAAATTTATGGGAAATTTGTCTATGAGGAAAACCTCATCAACAGACGATACCCTGACTTAAAGAAGTCTCGAGAAGTCAAGAAGTCCCTGACCACCACCTCATCACCAATATCAACTGCTTTATATTCTAACAATGTTGTTCAAGATTTTTAGGAAAATTCAGATGATGAGCCTGATGAGAGATCAAGTGAGGAGTACCTAATGACCTGAACACTGAATTTCAAGAAAGGGCACTCCTTGCTAACTCTCGAAGGTTTATAAAAAGAAACAAAGGTTTTTCAAATGCTAAAGCAAATGAGGACACTGAATGCTTTAAGTGTCACAAAGAGGTCATTTTGCAAAAGACTGTTTTTCAAAAACAATTTCTGAATCCTCTTATAAACCATCAGGGTCAAATCAGTCCTCAGGCTTTAGCAAATTTCAACCAAAAATCTATCAGTCTCATCAAAACTTTCAAAACAAATCTGATCAAAACAAAACTATTGATTTTGAAGCTAAGTATAAGAAAGTCAAAGCTAAGCTTGCATTGCTTGAGGCCAGTCCCTCAGAAACAACAAAAAGTGTTCAATCTGTGCAGGGTAAAAACAAAGGCCTTGTTGCTGAAACCTTCGACTGGGATGAAGAGCCAGTGTCATCAGATGATGAAATGGTGCATGTCAGTGCACCGATGGCCCTCTCAGAAGAGGACAAGCTAGCTTTTGGAAAGAATCATGCCAGGAATGGAGAATGGGTCAATATCACAATGAAGAAGGTAAATATTTTATTTTCTACGGATGATGACTCTGATTGGCAGTCTTACATGAATTATCTTAATGTTGACCTTAAGTTCGTAGAAGAGGAAAGACTGAATCTTTTTTCAAAATACAACAAGCTAAGTTTTGAATTAAACAAGTGTAGGGATGAACTCCTTCTTTTAAAACAAGCTAAGCTTGAGGCTGTCACTTTGCAAATTCAAAACTCTGAACTAGTTAAAAGAAATCAGGCTCTTCAAGACGAACTCAAAAAGGTTCAAGATATTCTTGATAGTTGGACTGCTAAGAATCCCAGGGTCTTTGATGTTGTGGGAGCCCTCAGTAGCAAGAAGAGAGTCTTAGGTGAAGATCATCTTCCTGACTCTCTCAACAAAGACCAGGGTCCTAAGCCATTTGTGTCTGGTGGTATGATTACCAGTATGTTGACTAATCCCAAGTCCAGTGATTGGATTGATCGGGTTAATCCTGATAGTAAGCTTCCTAATTTCGATTCTGGAAGAATTCTAGAGCCTGAGAGTCAAGCTCTTAAGAGCATGCTTAGACTTCCTGATGTGCCCAGTAGTATTGAACACATTGAGTCTAAAGCAGAGTCTAATGCAACGCTTCCACCCCTGAAACCTCTTCAGGGTGCTGCACCAAGCTCTGAGCTTACTCCAATGCAATTCAATCCTCATTCACCAAAGGAAAGGTCTGGACTTGGTAGAACCATCCTGAAAAGGCCAACAAAACCAACTCAACAAGAGTTTACTCCCACTGAGACTTCCACATCCTTGACTCCCACTGAAGCTGACCAAATTCAGCAACTGACTGAACTTGTGAGGAAGCTAACTGAAAAGATGGAATCCATTGAAAAAGTCCCTGAATCAATCAAGGAGACAAAGTCAGCTTCCTCTAGTTCCTCAAAGTCCAAGTCAAACCCCAAATCCAAGCAGAAGTGTGATCTATGCCACTATACCAGTCATACCACTGACAACTGTTATAGAATCCTTTTTTGTATGATCTGCAAAAAGGATGATCACAGAACTTCTGATCACTTACAATATGTAAGTTCACTCAGTGAAGCAAACTATACCAAATTTGGTCATCCGTATGCTTCAACCTCCAAGTCTGCTCAAAAATTTAGAGCAAAACCCTTTCCTCTTTGTCCACACTGTGGGTTTAATGATCATCACCCTGATGATTGGCGTATGAACACATGTTGTGATATTTGTGGAAATCCAGCTCATAAGACATCCCAGCATGACAGTGTCATCCATGCAAGGAGAAGTTCCAAGCAACCCAAAATCACTGAGTCATCCTCAGTCTCTAAATGCAAAACCTGCGGTAGCACAATGCACTCAACCACTGGCCATGAGTCGATTGCCAAATTCAAAGAGACCTTGAGACCCAAACCCACCAGTAAGTGGGTCACTAAGAGAAACTAATTCAGTTTACTACTTGTGCAGAGACACGCGAGGGAGCCTATTTGGCATCTAGACAGTGGATGCTCAAGAAGCATGACTGGTGTGAAGGAGTATCTGCACAAGTATGTAAAGGAACAAGGACCCAAGGTAGTATTTGGTGATAACTCATCATGTCCCACTGAAGGTTATGGTTCAGTAAACTGCAATGGAATAGTTTTCTCTAGAATAGCTTATGTCAATGGTCTCAAATACAATCTCATCAGTGTCAGTCAACTATGTGATGCTAAGTACATTGTGCAATTCAATGACAAACAAGGTACCATTTTCAATGCCAACAAAGAGGTTATTTTGATAGCTCCTAGAAGAGATGATGTTTATGTCTTAGACATGTCTACTCTTTCTCAAGATGGAACCTGTCTCTTTGCCAAAGCCATTGAAACTATCAACTGGCTGTGGCACAAGAGACTCTCTCACTTAAACTTCAAAAATATCAACAACCTGGCAAAACAAAACAAGGTCCTTAGCTTACCATCACTGGTTTTGCAAAAGATAAACCATGCTCAGCCTGTGAAAAATGCAAACATCAAAGAGCATCTTTCAAAACAAAACAAAATTTCTCCATCAAAAGCTGCCTTCACCTCTTGCATATGGATCTCTTTAGACCAGTCAGTCCTAGATCAATCCAGTATGAGAAGTATACACTTGTCATTGTTGACGAGTTTTCAAGATACATTTGGGTATACTTTCTTTCAAAAAAGAGTCAGGCAGCTGATACAATAATGTCATTCATCAGGAACATTGAAAACCAGAATGACATTACTGTAAAACAAATCAGGACTGACAATGGTACTGAGTTCAGAAATGATGAGCTTGAGAGTTTCTGTGATGAAAAGGGAATCTCCCAAAACTTTTCATCTCCCTACACCCCTGAACAAAATGGGATGGCTGAAAGGAAAAACAGAACTCTCATTGAGGCTGGAAGAACCATGTTAAATGGCTCAGCCCTCTCAAAGCATTTCTGGACTGAAGCAGTCAAGACAGCCTGTTACACTCAAAACATGTCAATCATTGTTAAAAGACATAACAAAACCCCATATGAGATATTCAAAGGTAGACTTCCTGATATCAGCTATTTTCATTTGTTTGGATGTCTTGTGTTTATTCATAACCACAAGGATCATCTAGGCAAATTTGTTGCTAAAGCTGATGATGGATACTTTCTAGGTTACTCACTGATCTCCAAAGCCTTCATGGTTTTTAACACAAGGAGACAACAAGTTGAGGAAACCTTTCATGTCACCTTTGATGAAAGTGTAGAAAGCATCAGGTTCACCAACACCTCAGTGGAGGAAATAGGAATTGATAACTCATCAAGATATCCTCTTGATGAGTATTACACTGAAATCAATTCCTCATACCAAGCTGATGCTGACATCTCATATTATGTCTTGCCTCACAACCTGTCACAACCAACTATCAGTGAACTCATTGATAATTAATCAGTCCCTGCAGGGATAGGCAACACTAATCCAAATGATCAGGAACCTGTGAAACCCAACCTGAACAAGACATCTCAACAGATGTTCTTAGTGATTATGTGGCTCATGCACCAGAACTCACTCCTGAGTCTCCAGTGACCTCCTCAAGCTCAGATCCAAGACCACAAAGTAAGTGGACAAAATCTCAGGACATAGAGCTTGTAAACATCATTGGTGAACCCACTGAGGGCATGCTCACTAGAAGCATGGCTGCTAAGTTAACTGCAGCTTCAGCCAATGAATGTCTATATGTTGATTACCTATCAGATATATAACCTAAAAGTGTCACTGAGGCTCTAAAACACCCAAGATGGGTTCAGGCCATGCAAGAAGAACTTCAACAGTTTGATAAAAACAAGGTCATGACCTTGATCAAATGTCCTCAAGATGTCATAGTTATAGGAATGAAGTGGGTTTTCAGGAACAAAACTGATGAAAACGGCACTGTCATTAAAAACAAAGCCAGACTTGTAGCCAAAGGTTACAGTCAACAAGAAGGCATTGACTATGATGAGACATTTGCTCGTGTTGCAAGAATGAAAGCCATCAGGATCTTCTTTGCATTTGCTACCTACATGAACTTCAAAGTTTACCAAATGGATGTAAAAAGTGCATTCATGAATGGTGAACTCAAGGAAGATGTGTATGTTCAGCAACCTCCAGGATTTGAGAGTAGTGAATTCCCTGACTATGTCTGCTAGCTTGATAAAGCCCTTTATGGACTTAAACAAGCTCCCAGAGCATGGTATGAAACTCTCTCAGCCTTCCTGATTCAAAACAAGTTTGTCAGAGGAAAGATAGACAACACATTGTTTATCTACAAGACAAAACAAGATATGATACTAGTCCAAGTATATGTTGATGACATCATCTTTGGCTCAACAAACTACACTCTTGGTGTATGTTTTAATACTTGTAAAATAAACTTTGGAAATTACCAAACTAGAAACTACACACACATGGCAAGTGCACCAATCGTATGTAATATAGTAAAGTAAGGACCGGGTTTATCGTCCCAAGGAAGCCAAAATCAAATCAAGATACTAAATGTTCGTTTTATATTTAGTTATGAAATGGGTTTTTGTTTTGTTTTTATAAACTATTAGAACTAAGCTAAATTAATTTAAACTAAGAAAAGACTTTAAAAATACTTAACTAATTAAAGTTTGAGAAACAATAAGCTAAAAGAATGCTTGCCTAGATAGACTTCACTTGGATTGGATAATACTCAACAAAGTGCAATTGTGCGATTTGGGTTATTAATGTGGCTAGACTTTGAGGGTCTTCATCGTCTACCCCTAACAATTATTGGAAAGTGCTACAAGGGTCTTTGTAAACACCACCTCAAATTATGCTTTTAAAACCAATATTTGATTTCACAAAACGTTTGATATTTAGATTCCAACTACACAAATGGTCATATGTGTAACTAAACAATATTCAAAACTATAGTTTACCTCCTCAACAAGTCCCAATAATCCTTGGTCTAGATTAAAGTTTCCACTAAGCATAGACATTTATTGAAATACAAATGACTTTCAAAAGAAGTTGGTCTACAAGCTTAATCCAATAATTCATAGAAATATTAGTTGATAAACACAAGCTTTGAATAGAGAAAACTTCAAAACATTCATTTCATCAAAAACCCCAAATGGGTTTTGCACAATCACACCATGTTTGTATTATCCAACCACAAGCTACATCTAATCTAAGCAAACATTAAAAGACTACTCACTCATAAAGAGTGATTCAAACAAACAAGTAAAGAAAATGGTACAAGACATAATCATAAATCAAAAGTCAAGAATTAACCGTTGGATTACAATAATGTTCGCGGGAATCAAAAGGTGTTATTCTCCTCTCCAAGTACTCCAAAAAGCCCTAAAAATCTCCAAAGAATAGTTTTGAGCCGTCACTTGGTTGTGTGTGGAAGAGAATGAATGAAGAAACCCTAAAAATGGGTTTTTATACCAAGTATTCAGGCACCATACGCCCTTCCAGAGATGGGGCATAAGGGCGTATGACCTGGTGAAATAGGCATTCTTCATACGTGGAGCATAAGGCCTTCTGCTGTAGGCATATGGTCTTCTACCTGGAAAATGTGTTCTTCAATCTTCAAGTAGCATAAGGCCTTCCAGATTAGGACACATGGGCTTATGGTCTTCTAGGCATATCCAAACTAGAACATCTTTGTTAATACAAATAAGCCGTAAAAACGTTTATTTATATTTTACGATCTTCTAATGTTTTGTCGATAACAAAAGTAAAATCATATTAACGAAACAAATAAAATACGTAAATGGTTTGAACTAATAGTTTTCTAACACACTTACGTTTTCACATAAAACACTATAACAAGATTAAGTGATTTTATATTTTAGATACATATGTACAACAACTAGTGTTTACATATTGGCTTAACAAGTTTAAGTAATTCTATGAGTTAGATACATATGTACAACAACTAGTGTTTACATATTGGGTTAATACATACTTATATTAAGTATACTAAAATGGGTAAAAACAAGTATATACTAAAATGGGTAAAAGCAAGTATATACTAAATAGATAAAAACTAGCAAATGGTTTTGACCCATAACCCATGGTTTTATATATACCACTTACACAAGTTCAATGTATCCTTAAGGTACATTGTATCTAGATAGAAAACCATGGATCAACCCATAACCCATGACCCATAACCAAAAATACCCATGGGCAAAGAGGAGCGTTCCACGGATCCCTAGCTTTGTGCTAGCCGGATCCCAAGTGGAAGGGATCCGTGGGATCCGGGGAAACAGTAGAGAATTTTCTCTATAAATAGAGAGCCATTTCTTCCTTTCTAATCATCCCTTTACACACATACTTCCCCTAAGTATTCTAACCCTCTAACCTTAGATCTAAGAGATCTATGTAGCTTTTCTCTTTTGTTTTTGTGTGATCTTGTAGGTTCCTCTTAAAGGAAAGATCACCACATCTTGAAGACGTGCAAGCTCAAGTCCATGAGTTGCCATGCTTCGTCATCATCAAGACAACAAAGGTTCTCTTGTTGATAGTTCTTCCTTTCTCCATAGATGTTGGGTTGAAGGCATTAGTGAAGAATGCCGAAAGTGTCAAGATGAAAGCATTAGTGAAAGGTGCTCATCATCCAAGCATTAGTGAAGAATGCTTAAGGTGTCAAGACGAAGGCATTAGTGAAGGGTGCCAAGCGTTGTGTCAAAGGCATTAGTGAAGGATGCCGAAGAATCAAATCAAGTAGCATTTGGGAAGAATGCTTAGGTCGTATAATCGATGAGGTGCATCGTTATACATATAAGTGTTTATTTATTCACAAGGATGGTGATATCCTTGATGGTGTTGTAACAAGGAGTAGATCTCCTTGATAATAGGTGTTGTGTCGTGAAGGGTAGTAGTTCCTCCATAATGGAACTAGGTGCTTAGCCTAGTACCTAATAAAGGGTAGGCGACGTTGTGATAGGATTAGTTCTCCTAAGGTGTGAAAGAACTCGGTGGTTAGCCTATCACCGTATAAAGGGTAGGCGACGTTGTGTTAGGTGTTGTTCGCCTTGGTGTGAAAGAACTCAGTATTTAGCTTAGTACCGGAAAAAGGTTAAGCGACGTTGTGAAGGCTTCTCCGCCATAAGAAGATTTGGTGTAGTGCTTACGAACTCTCGAGTAGGTGACTCGGGGAGTGGAGTAGGGCAAGGAAGGTGTCCTTGTAGCCGAACCACTATAAATAACTTGTGTCGTGGTGATGTGCTTCTTACTCTTTATCTTTCATTATATGTTTATATATCTATCTATCAACGTCCAACATAAACAACCAAATAGATTGACATAAGTCGATCTAAATATTTAAAAGGAAGTTTTAAATTGGTAAAACTATTCAACCCCCCCCCTTCTAGTTTTCCACAATTGGTATCAGAGCTTCGTAAACAAGTTTCTTAAAGTATATTGTACTTTAAAGACTTGATACAATCCGTGTATGTTTGAAAACTACAAAGAAGGATTTTTTTTGGGATCATATTTTCTGTTAAATCATTTTGTTGGACATTGATAGATGATTCTAACAATATTCCGTTCTCGAGTAATTTTCATGCTAGAATTTTCCAAAATCTTCACTCAAAGATGAAGTCAACATTCAAGGAAGGGTTCTTAAAGTAATCACAACTTAAGTAAATCAAGTACAAAGGATTACTTTAAAAGCTCATGAAGTATTTTTTGGTTTTATACCAAATCAAGATGCATAAAGGTATGTTCTACTTTTCATTAGATAGGATACTTAAGTTTTACTTATTTTCACAAGTACTACTTTGATTATTCAAACACTAAGAGCGTTAGAAGTCTCTTTCGTCACTCTTCCACCTTTCTCGTCATCGGGAATAATATTTTTTTAACGCCGTCATCACATCCTCGTTATGAGATTCATCAAAAACAATCGTCATCTAAAACCTCCGAACTATTTTTTTTGGTAAGCTATTCCATAAGCATACTACAAAAAAAAATAATGTCAAACAACCTCTTTTATGTTCATAGTAGCCGGATCCCTCTAGTTGTACTAGCCGGATCCCAAATACAAAGGATCCGGGGGAACCGTGGAACAGAACTCAGCTATACGCTTTCAAAAATCACCACTGATCTTTTTCCCTCTATTCTCATAACACAAAAACGACCAAGCTACTGAATCCATCCTCATTGGCTTCCATAACCTCAAAGTATTCCTTCCTAGAACACCATTGACCAACCATGCCCAAAGCCACTCAACAAGATCATCATGACACCGTCCACTATCTTACTCACTACTATCGTAAAAGGGGCCTGACCAAAACTAACCGTAAAATTTTCAAAAGCCTCACAAAACGACTTATTCACGAAGGTCGTGTAGTCAAGGAATGTTTCCTTGAAGATACCGACATTCGTCAAGTTTTCTCGACAATCAACTTTGATTGTCTTCTTGACATTGATGAACAAATTTGTCCGGTTTTTATTTTTGAGTTTTACAAAAGCTTTAGGATCATTAGAAACACCGATAATAGCATCTCAGTTGCCTTTATCATCAAAACACAAAACTTTACTCTTCCTCTCAACACTTTTGCTCAAATTCTTCGCATTCCTTGTGAAGGAATTTGTATGTACTCTCAAGATTGGGCAATTAACGCTCAAAACCTTGCACTTGATCCTAAGCCTCTTTACAACACTCCTCTCGACAATCCCGAAACCATTCGTGATACTATCTTTAAAATTAGAACCAACCAATCCCGTTACGATCGTAACAAAAAGCTCATTCACCGTGATCCCTTTAAAATGGAACTTTTTGAAATGCATCCCATGTTTAGAAAATGGGAAGAAATCCTTAGGGAAAACATCATAAGCCTAGTTGGAAACAAAGATCATCCAAACGCATGCCTTGTGCAAATGATCTATTGTCTTATCCACCAAAGGCCATTTAATCTTACCTATTACATGGTAAGGAGAATGGCTGGGGTATTCAAAGCTTCCAACATGGTACTCCCATATGGTATGCTCCTAACACGACTTTGTAAGTACGTTAGTGCATTGCAACCATCCCCTATCAACGATGACCATTACCTTTCCGATCACGTCATGGTACCCCTTACTAAACAACCATCTAAACGGTTCATGGTCAATGGAGAGAAACCCGAAGCTCTCTCGGACTCCTCAGCCGGAGAAGAAGAAGAAGAAGATGAGGAGGACATCGACCCCGTATCCAACATCAAATTGGACACTCTTGAATACCACGAACAACTTCCAACCATTCCAAACGAGACCGCGGAATTCAAACAAATAAGAGGCATGATTCAAAACCTCGCTTACAATCTCACTAAGCCGTCAAAAAGAAAAAGGAAGAATTGACGAAAGAGACAATAGGAATGTGCTTATTTTCATTTATCTTATGTTTGAATGATTTCTTTTTAGCATTGTTGGTTTATGGTATTTTGGATATTGTTTCTGGTGCTATATGATGGCTTGCTTGTTCTTATTGCTTGTTTTATAGACGTAATAATGTGCAAAACCTGCACATCTTTTCTGAATAGGTTCTGATCTGCAGATGCCGGATCCCTAGGAATAGCCTAGCCGGATCCCCTCCTTGAGGGAACCGTGGGATCCGTGTCAGCAGATAAGCAATACTGCATTTCCTACATCAAGATTGCTTTCTAGATAAACTTCACATTAGCTAAGCATTTGTTTTAGAACCCAACTAAGTCTTATTCCATGATAAGAAAAAGCTTAGACTCACTAAAGGCTTACTTAAGATCTTAGTCTAAATACGTCTTGATTTACTAACACATCAAAAACCACCATATTTCCGCTCCATTACTCACAAGCCAAATTTTCATCTTTCAAAACACTTAAGTAGACAAATTAAACATTTTTAGAAAATTGTTTCAAGTCATTCTTATTTCAAAATGAGTCAAAAATTAGTTTTTCAATTCCTATAATTTTTAAGGATTTTTCAAATTTCATGACAAGCTTAAATCTGATCACTAGGATCATTTATTATGACTTAACACCTCCAAAACACTTAGTGTTAACCTTGGATATCCATTGGTAGTCATCTTGTCCTATCCTCCTTTCATAAGAAACAATCATTAGCTACAAACACTTATTACTCATGATCATTCAAGTACCCTCTCATCCTAAAGCACTTAGGAGAGCTGAAACACCCAAAACAAGATAGGCTTTAGCTTCTAGAAACCCCATTTCAAATCTGTCATAACTGCTGAGAGCCGGATCCCTAGGAATAGCCTAGACGGATCCCTCCAAGGAGGGAACCGTGGGATCCGGGTGACAGTATATGTCTAACATTGCTAACCCAAACACTCCATCTCATCTTAAATGAGTTCCTAGATCAGTGTAAACTCTGAACATAAACTTTGTGCATGTTAATCATCACATTTCCAAGAACATTAATGGATTAAGTCTTAAAGGCAACTACCAAGCTCTTCCCTTATAAGCCATAGAACACCTTTGTTATCAAACACTAAACATCATTGCTTATGGTTGAGATTTCCAACAGCTAGAGACTTCATAATTGAGTCAAAACCTCGAAACCCATTAATAATAATGATCTCACCTAAAACTCTGTCTGATAGCCGGATCCCTGGTCTTTAACCAGGCGGATCCCTGCTGAGAAGGATCCGCGGGATCCGTAGCTGCAGAAAGCATAAGTCAACTTCCATATTCGAATCACCTTTTGGTTTTCTAAACCACTCTTAGAATTCATTTATTATCTTCCTAGAGATGATCAAAACCCCAAGAACATGCCTATTCCTCTAAGTAGTCATTAATTTAATCATCCTTTATAAACCAAACAACCTTAGAGTTAAAATCATCACTCTCAATCACATCCCTAAAATCAGCAACTAAAGAAGTTCTTGCTTGTATCATCATCGTGACTAAGGCTCCTAGTGCTAACTCATCCACTCAAAGACCACCCAAGAAAATTGCTAGAATCACACATGAAGTTTCCTCAACCGGATCTTCTTCGGGTAAGCCCACCAAAACTAGGATCTCTCCCACACTAAGAAAACCAATCAAACTAATTCACAAGAAGAGTGCTTCCACGAGGATTTCATCACATAATCCTACAAAACCCATCACACAATCATTTGAAAATCCTTAACCCACTTCACTTGAACCTCCACTTCAAGAAACTCAAAACCATGACAAAGAGTGCGATCATTGCAAACATGTTGAAAGAATGAAACATGAACTAGATGTATTAATACATGACCTACAAGCTCAAACTGAGAATAGTTAGGAAACCTTCCTCATCCTTAATCTTCAATAAGCTTTTAGTCGAATCTTAAGTTTGGGTTAACTTATTAGCATTAAATAGCATCTATTTGGCTAGTTCATTCTCTTAGTTTTTAGAGATTTGGTTGTGTATCTCTTTGTTTTATTGAGTGAATATTTTTATGCCATGATTATTATGTGTGTTGTGCTTGTTATATTGTACTTTTATCTCATTCCCTCAAGTTGCACTCCTTGACATTTCTTCACTGCTGAAGAAACTGTAACAGATAGCCGGATCCCTTCCAGATAACTAGACGGATCCCTCCTTGAAGGGAACCGTGGGATCCGTGGTACAGAAGCACAAATTTCTACTAACTTGAGTCTCTTTTGCAGGAAATTATGCACTATACTCTTGTTTTTCTAACCTTTGTTTTGTAGATTTTCAAAATAACACATGAAGATTTTGACACCATAAAAGCTAGGGGGAGCTTTGTGTCAAACAATATTGCAAAATCATTTGCAACTTAATCCAATTTTGGATTACACTTCATGATACCCCAGTGCAAGTTTGCAATATTCGAGGGGGAGCACGTTATCGTCACTTAGACGAACCATTTGCAAACTTAATTGCAAACACAAGTAGCTTATTTTACACTATGTCCTTGACGCCCTTTTTTTTCAAAGGGATGGACTCGTCAAGGGGGAGTTAAGACGAGTACCATTCCTGTCACTTGCTCTCGTTACATCTTTTATAATTTTTCTTATAAAAATTGTGTTAGTTTCTTTTAACACTTTTTGTTTCGACAAAAAGAGGGAGAAGAAAGTAAAAACTACAAATTCAAACGTTTACGAATTTTAGCTTTTCCTTAAAATAATTTTATGTTTTGTCATCAACAAAAAGGGGGAGATTGTTAATACAAATAAGCCGTAAAAACGTTTATTTATATTTTACGATCTTCTAATGTTTTGTCGATAACAAAAGTAAAATCATATTAACGAAACAAATAAAATACGTAAATGGTTTGAACTAATAGTTTTCTAACACACTTACGTTTTCACATAAAACACTATAACAAGATTAAGTGATTTTATATTTTAGATACATATGTATAACAACTAGTGTTTACATATTGGCTTAACAAGTTTAAGTAATTCTATGAGTTAGATACATATGTACAACAACTAGTGTTTACATATTGGGTTAATACATACTTATATTAAGTATACTAAAATGGGTAAAAACAAGTATATACTAAAATGGGTAAAAGCAAGTATATACTAAATAGATAAAAACTAGCAAATGGTTTTGACCCATAACCCATGGTTTTATATATACCACTTACACAAGTTCAATGTATCCTTAAGGTACATTGTATCTAGATAGAAAACCATGGATCAACCCATAACCCATGACCCATAACCAAAAATACCCATGGGCAAAGAGGAGCGTTCCACGGATCCCTAGCTTTGTGCCAGCCGGATCCCAAGTGGAAGGGATCCGTGGGATCCGGGGAAACAGTAGAGAATTTTCCCTATAAATAGAGAGCCATTTCTTCCTTTCTAATCATCCCTTTACACACATACTTCCCCCAAGTATTCTAACCCTCTAACCTCAGATCTAAGAGATCTATGTAGCTTTTCTCTTTTGTTTTTGTGTGATCTTGTAGGTTCCTCTTAAAGGAAAGATCACCACATCTTGAAGACGTGCAAGCTCAAGTCCATGAGTTGCCATGCTTCGTCATCATCAAGACAACGAAGGTTCTCTTGTTGATAGTTCTTCCTTTCTCCATAGATGTTGGGTTGAAGGCATTAGTGAAGAATGCCGAAAGTGTCAAGATGAAAGTATTAGTGAAAGGTGCTCATCATCCAATCATTAGTGAAGAATGCTTAAGGTGTCAAGACGAAGGCATTAGTGAAGGGTGCCAAGCGTTGTGTCAAAGGCATTAGTGAAGGATGCCGAAGAATCAAATCAAGTAGCATTTGGGAAGAATGCTTAGGTCGTATAATCGATGAGGTGCATCGTTATACATATAAGTGTTTATTTATTCACAAGGATGGTGATATCCTTGATGGTGTTTAACAAGGAGTAGATCTCCTTGATAATAGGTGTTGTGTCGTGAAGGGTAGTAGTTCCTCCATAATGGAACTAGGTGCTTAGCCTAGTACCTAATAAAGGGTAGGCGACGTTGTGATAGGATTAGTTCTCCTAAGGTGTGAAAGAACTCGGTGGTTAGCCTAGCACCGTATAAAAGGGTAGGCGACGTTGTGTTAGGTGTGGTTCGCCTTGGTGTGAAAGAACTCGGTATTTAGCTTAGTACCGGAAAAAGGTTAAGCGACGTTGTGAAGGCTTCTCCGCCATAAGGAGATTTGGTGTAGTGCTTACGAACTCTCGAGTAGGTGACTCGGGGAGTGGAGTAGGGCAAGGAAGGTGTCCTTGTAGCCGAACAACTATAAATAACTTGTGTCGTGGTGATGTGCTTCTTACTCTTTATCTTTCATTATATGTTTATATATCTATCTATCAACGTCCAACATAAACAACCAAATAGATTGACATAAGTCGATCTAAATATTTAAAAGGAAGTTTTAAATTGGTAAAACTATTCAACCCCCCCCCCTTCTAGTTTTCCACAATCTTCAATGCTATCCATCTCCAATTCAATCCATCCGCATCAAATCATCATTAACCTTACAAAATAACTTTTAAACATAATTAAGCACATATTTCATCAAACAAGAACTAATATGAGCCTAAATCATGAGATATTGCCTTTTAAAATAAGAGTAATTTAAACCATATCAAAATATCCCACACTTATGCTTTGCTTGTCCTCAAGCAAATACTTTTGTGTAACTTCCAAACCACCCAATTGACCTTTATTTAAATTCGACTACATAAGATTGCAAGTGGCCCAATCAACATGTTTATATATGAAAAATAATTAAGATCCGAAAGCTTAAGAACGAGAAACACACAATATGGGTGCTTCAAGGAGACGAAAATCATCATCCTCGACTTTCACTAACCCCAAACTAAGCTTAAAACAAAATCACAATCACGTAAAGAATGAATGTTAACACTACTCATATGTGCAATTTGTGTAATGCTAATACAACACATTTTTTTGTAACTTTTCGCTCCCATTTATTCTCAACATTAAAATCTAAATCTTATTTATGAAGTTCAAGACACACTTCATTTAGGTGACTACACTATAGACAAATATTAGACCATCCGTATCATCATCTATGAAATGCAAAACCTTTTTAGAAAATTCCTTTTTCTCTCCTTATAAAATTATTACAATAAAAACGTCCATACCTTATATCTACTAAATTAGGAGTTTTCAATGATCTTTGTCATATAATGCCAAGTCCTATCCTAGTAATACTCGGAACAAACCCTTCTTAACTCAAGGAATCTCGCGGATTTCCAAGTTCACGATCATGTGAATATTTGCATTACACGTAAAAGTAAATTGCTTCAACTCAAAAGTCATTTGGGGCATATATAGATGTATAATTATAGATTTTAGCCCCAACGTTCCATAAACGTTAAGCTTAATTTATGAGTTAATAGCAATCCTCCTAAGACCACTTATTATAATATACATGGCTAATATATACATGGGGTGAGGAATGTGGTATACCTTAGGATTGGGTTTCATGCAATGCTTGATGATTACCAAAAGAACTTTTACGGATAATCCAAATATAGGGTCACATGAACTTGACTCTTGGAACTCAACACTCATCTTATTTTTGTTAAAAATGGTTTCCTCCGAGAATTACTAGTTTAACACGTGGCACCTCCGAATCTTTCTATATAAAGCATGACACTACTTAGAGAGCAAAAGGTCATAGCATAAGGAATCCGAACTTTCAAGGGTGATTAACCACTTAGTTGTCTAATATTTAAAAAAGCATATATTATTCATATTCATAAAAGATGGCGGGAGCAAAAAGCCACAAATTACATTCATGAGCTTTTAAGAGTTCCAACTACTCCTTGCTTAACATTCAAATCATTACATGATTCTATCATTTTTCGTTCTTGCAAAAGCTTAGCCAATGTTGCTAAGGGGATAGCTAGAGTATGAAACTCGGGTCAAGTCAGAGTCTCCTTGTTCTAGCTTTAGAAAGGGCCACTTTTTATTATTAAAACTTTTTTTTTTTTTTTGAAATGTAGGTCAATGGGTGATGTACACATGCCATACGGGTAATCAAGTCCCGTATAGCACATATACACCGATGTGGACAAGAAAAAGCCTAAGTGTAACGTGCCCAATCCCACACTTAGAAATGGACATTGTCCCCAATGTCCAAAATATGGGATGAGACACAAAGAAAAATCATCGGCCCATTTTACTTAACTCTTAGTTATAAAATTCGGATCCGAATCCCACACTTAGAGCTAGAAAATGGGCCGAAGTTAGGTAATAATGAATAATAATGTAGGATAAAATGATAAGAACAAGCGGACTCCCCTGATGCGAGCATGAAGGCGAACTTGAACAACCTACGAGCATCCAAAAGTGATAGGAAGTATGTGTGATGAACCACTCCAAAAATGCAACCCTATCAAAGAGCAAACACCAAAGAATCCAAACAACGATGTATAATAAACGTCAACTACACACTTGTCACGACAAATCCTATCAAAATATAGACCCAAACAAAGATGTTACAAAAAGAATAAAAATTGGGTCGGTTTTGACTGACTCGAAATTAGTTTTTTTTTTTTTTTTTTTTTTTTTTTTTTTTTAAGAAAATGCATATGCGCTTATGGTTTCGAGTGAGAGGCTGTATGACCTGATGCTCCATTCTAATTCAAAAAGTTTTAAAAATAGCATACGCCCTTATGGTTTCGACTCGAGGGGGTATCAACTGGTGTTGTTTTTGCTTGAAACTTTAAAGAAAGGCATACGCCCTTATGCTTTTAGCCCATAAGGCCGTATGGTATGCAAGAAAAAAGACAGAAACATTTGAAAAGGAATAAGGCTGTATGGTTTTCGAGCAGAAGGCCTTATGGCACGAAATTTTTTCAAAACTTCTCAAATGCTTATGAAATGCAATCTAACTACTTAAACTAATTAAATATGCAAACTAAAAATAAACTAAACTAACAAAACTTACGAGACATTCCCAAATGTACTCATTTTATTTACGAGTCTTGAGCATGACTCGACCCCGAATTCAGTTGTCCTTGGGGTAAAGGTCGAGGTCTCCCTCACCTTGAAACTCAATGGGACCGTCAAAATAATGTTTCAACCGATGTCCATTCACTTTAATACCATTAGGATGATTCAACTCAATTGTACCATATGGGAACACTTGGGCAATTGTGAATGGACCGGTCCACCTTGATCTTAGCTTACCCGAATGAAGTTTAAGACGAGAATTGAAAAGAAGAACTTGATCACCAATTTTAAAATCTTTCGGTTTGATCATTTTGTCATGAAATTTCTTTGTTCTTTCCTTATACAACTTTTGGTTATCATAAGCGACCTCTCTTAATTCATCCAACTCATTTAGTTGCAATTTTCGAAAATCACCGGCTTTAGTAAGATCAAAGTTAACTTCTTGTAGAGCCCAAAACGCTTTGTGCTCAAGCTCAATGGGAAGGTGGCAAGCCTTTCCATACACTAACCGATATGGAGTAGAACCAATGGGGGTTTTATAAGCGGTACGAAATGCCCATAACGCATCATCTAACTTTTCCGCCCATTCCTTTCGGTTCATACCGACGGTTCTTTCCAAGATTCTCTTAATCCCACAATTAGTAACTTCCACTTGACCACTCGTTTGTGGGTGGTAAGGTGTAGCAAATCTATGGGTTACCCCATATTTCAATAAAGAATTTTCTAAAACTTTGTTACAAAAATGAGTACCCCTATCACTTATTAAGGCTTTAGGAGTTCCAAATCTTGAAAATAATTGTTTTAAAAATTTCACCACAACCCGAGCGTCATTTTTGGAAAGAGCTTTTGCTTCGGCCCATTTTGAAACATAATCAACAGCAACCAAGATGTACTTGTTGCCTTTTGATGGTGGAAAAGGGCCCATAAAGTCGATGCCCCAAACATAAAAAATTTCACAAACTTGCATTATTTGTTGGGGCATCTCATTTTTGAAAGAAATTGTGCCTTGCCTTTGGCAAGCATCACATGATTTTACCAAAATATGAGCGTCCTTGTAGATAGAAGGCCAAAAGAATCCCGAATCGAATACTTTCTTCGCCGTGTAATTTGGACCATGATGACCATCGGTAGGACCTTGGTGACATTCTGTTAAGATCTTCCTAGCTTCTTCACCAAATACACATCTCCTAATTACTTGGTCGGCTCCTATCCTAAACAAATATGGATCTTCCCAAAAGTAATTTTTCAAATCCTTAAAGAACTTCTTTTTCTCTTGATAGCTCATATCCTTCCTTAAAATTCTACCCACTAAGTAATTAGCATAGTCCGCAAACCATGGGGTTCCATCTTGTGCAAACGAACCTAAGGGTTGATTTGTTGCTATACTTAACAAATATTCGTCCGGAAATTGATCATTGATCTCCTTTTCTTCTAACCTCTCTAAGAATGGATTTTCAAGCCTAGACAAGTGGTCGGCGGCTAAGTTTTCGGCTCCCCTCTTATCCCTTATCTCTATATCAAACTCTTGAAGTAGTAAGATCCACCTAATTAGTCTAGGTTTGGCATCTTGTTTTGCAAATAAGTACTTCAAAGCCGAATGATCCGTGTAGACAATGGTTTTGGATAACACTAGGTAGGACCTAAACTTATCAAAAGCGAACACTACCGCTAACAATTCTTTTTCCGTGGTAGTATAGTTCTCTTGAGCATCCGTCAATGTCTTGCTTGCATAATAGATTGGTTGAAAATGATTCCCATGTCTTTGTCCTAAAACGGCTCCAACTGCATAGTCACTAGCATCACACATTAGTTCAAATGGTAGCTCCAAAGTGGGGGCTACCATGATTGGTGCGTGTGTGAGTTCGTGTTTTAATACATTAAAAGCATTAAGACATTCATTTGTAAAAACAAAAGGCGCATCTTTTTCAAGAAGTTGTGTCATTGGTCTTGCAATTTTAGAAAAATCTTTTATAAACCTTCTATAGAAACCTGCATGACCAAGAAAACTTCTTATGGCCTTTACCGAAGTGGGAGGAGGAAGTTTTGAAATTGTTTCAATTTTAGCTTTATCGACCTCCATTCCCAATTTTGAAATTTTGTGACCCAAAACGATGCCCTCTCGAACCATGAAGTGACACTTTTCCCAATTAAGAACTAGGTTAGTGGCTTCACACCGAGAGAGCATATTTTTAAGATTGTTTAAACAAGAATCAAAAGTGTTACCGAACACGGAGAAGTCATCCATAAACACCTCCATAGAAGACTCGATCATGTCATGAAATATGGCCATCATGCATCTTTGAAATGTAGCCGGGGCGTTGCAAAGCCCAAAAGGCATCCTTCTATAAGCGAATGTACCATATGGACAAGTGAAAGTGGTCTTTTCTTGATCTTCGGGTGCTATGGGAATTTGGAAGTGGCCCGAAAATCCATCCAAGAAACAATAGAACTCATTTCCCGCCAACCTCTCTAACATTTGATCAATGAAAGGAAGGGGAAAGTGATCCTTTCGGGTGGCATCATTCAACTTTCTATAATCTATGCAAACTCTCCATCCCGTAACGGTTCTTGTAAGCATCGGCTCGTTCTTCTCATTCATCACAACGGTCATCCCACCCTTCTTAGGAACTACTTGAACCGGGCTAACCCATGGTGAGTCGGATATGGGATATATTAAACCCGCATCAAGTAATTTCACTACTTCCTTCTTCACTACTTCTTTAATGTTTGGATTAACCCTCCTTTGATGTTGAACAACAGGCTTGTAATCCTCCTCCATTAGAATTTTATGAGTACAATATGATGGATTTATTCCTTTGATGTCGGATATCTTCCATGCAATTGCCCTCTTGTGTTCTTTAAGTACCCCAAGTAACTTCTCCTTCTCAATTGTCGATAAGTCTTTAGCAATGATAACCGGTAGTTTGGAATCCTCTGCAAGAAAAGCATACTCCAAATGACTTGGAAGGTCTTTGAGTTCTAGTGCGGGTGGATCTTCAATTGATGGTTTCAATTTAAATGCATTATCTTGTGGGAGTTTCTCAATTTTTGTGATTAGAGGTGCATCCACGGTTAGGAGGTCTTCAATCAATTCTAATTCCTCATTCCCCAACTCAAAATGATATGATTCAAACAAATCATCACCCCCCATATCAAAGTAGAAAGGTTCCATACTCTCTATATCATTTTCTTCAATCAAGTAAGGCATACGCCCATATGGTGGAAGGGCAGAAGGCCTTATGCTAAATGTTGAGGTTTGGGCAGATTCTGTGGAAGGAGCATACGCCCTTCTGAAATTATGGTAAGGGCGTATGATCTGGTGGTTTGGTATACGGCCTTCTGGTGAAAACCCATAAGGACGTATGGTATTCTTAACAGCTTCTGTCCAAATTGGCTTCTCCACTATACCGCTATATGCACTACTAACAGAAGGCCTTATGGCCCCTGCACCAACACTTTGGTCAATCACTTCTTCGGTTAAGTTTTCAATACCCTCAACATAGTAAAGTTCATCATCACTTTCTTTTGGACGTTTCATTGATTCTGAAAGATCAAATACCATTGATTCATCACCAACTCTAAGTGTGACTTTCTTATCAAACACATCAATCAAAGCTTTTGAAGTCATGAGAAATGGTCTTCCAAGAATAATTGGAACTTTCACATCTTCATCCATATCCAAAATTACAAAATTGGCGGGAAAAATGAATTTCCCTACCCTAACCAACATATCTTCGGCTATGCCCTTAGGATACCTATAGGTATGATCCGCAAGTCTAATGCTCATCCTAGTCGGTGTGAGTTCCTTTGAGGCTAGCTTTGCAAATAAGGAGTAAGGAATCATGTTGATGCTAGCACCCAAGTCAACCAATGCTTGCTTAACCGTATCTTTGTCTAGACCACATGGCAAAGTAAAAGGACCCGAATCACCCATCTTCTCGGGTATTTTATTCAACACAATAGCCGAACAATTGGCATTTAACTCTACATTAGACAAGTCCTTAAGCTTACTCTTGTTAGAAAGCAAGTCCTTAAGAAACTTGGCATATTTAGGCATTTAAGCTAAAGCCTCACCAAAAGGGATGTTCGCATGAAGTTGATTAAACATTTCAAGAAATTTACCGTATTGCACCTTTTGTTGTTGATTCCTTAATCTTTGAGGATAAGGAATTGCAGGCACATATGGTTTAAGAGGTGGTGCAACATATGCGGTACTTCCTTGGAAATTTGGTTGCATCTTGTCCACTTGAATGCCATTTTCACTCGAACCTTGATTCTCCTTCACTACCTCTTCTTCTTCTACTACCACCTTCTTGCCCTTAGGCTTCTTCACAACCAATTCCTCTTCTATTTCAACCTCATCTCCTTTATCCGCTTCAACATTTTTCTCAATCACTTCCATTGTATTCTCCTCCCCCATATCCATGCTCCTTTGTCCTCTTTGCTTTCTAGTGAAAACCGCCTTCAAATCCTTGGGGTTTTGTTCGGTGTTACTAGGAAGACCACCTTGGGGCCTTTCTTGAAGCATTTTGGAAATTTGACCAATTTGGTTTTGTAAGTCTTTGAGAGTGGCTTATTGATTTTGAAGTGTAGAATCAACTTGGTTGTTTATAGCTTCTTGATTATTACAAAACTTGGTCATCATCGCCATCAAAGGGTTGTTGGTTGGGGTTGGTTGTGATTGTGAGTTTTGTGGATACGGTACTTGTTGTTGATGTTAGTAATTTTGATGATCTTGGTTGTTTTGGTAGTTTTGAGATTGGTTATTTTGGTAGTTGGATTGGTATTGGTTATGATTTTGACTTTGGTTTTGGTTAAAAGGTTGTTGTTGGGATTGAAATTGTCGGTTTTGGGATTGGTTTTGATAAGGTGGGTTTTGTTGTTGGTTATGGAAGTTTTGTTGTTGATTTTGGTAACTTGAACGGTTTTGGTTAGAACTTGAGCTTTGGTTTAAACCGGGAGGATTTTGAGTGTTGTTTGAACGATATGAGAAATTTGGGTGTTTCTTCCAATTCTCATTGTAAGTGTTTCCATATGGGTTGTCTTGAGGCTTGAAATGGTACTTCCCTCTCCCTTGGCCCATATCTTGAAATTCACCTGAAAATGCATTAATATCCTCCTCTTGATTCAAATACCCTTGCCCTTGGCATTCCCTAGTTGGATGCGCTCCTCCACACTCGTTACAAACTTCTTGAACTACATTCACCGGCTTTTGCATGGTTGCAATTTGCTTCCCAAGGGTTTGAATTTGTTGAGTAAGAGCATTGATGGCTTCATTTTGACTTGAACTACTAGCACCACTAGAAACTTGAGATTTGTTCCTTGAGGTTCTCACTTTAGCCTTTTTTTCAATGATAATCAATGCTTCTTGAGTATTCCTAGACAACAAATTACCTCCCGCCGCCGAATTGAGCGAGTCTTGATCAAATTGATTTAAACCATTGTAGAAGGTGTCTATTTGATGTAGATCCGAAAAACCATGGTGAGGACACTTCCTTAACAAACCCTTGAACCTTTCCCATGCTTCGCTAAAAGTTTCATTGAAAGCTTGTTGAAAGTGGGTTATGTCATTCCTAAGACTTGTAGTTCTTGAAGGAGGGTAGAATTTATTCACAAACTTAGATACACAATCTTCCCAAGTCGTGATTGAATTTGGAGGTTCCTTTTCTAACCATCTTCGAGCGGCTCCTTCTAATGAAAATGGAAACAAGATTAACCTCACAAAGTCTTGGGGGACTTGGTTTAGTTTGATGGTTTGGGTCAATTTGGTGAATCTTTTTATGTGAGAATGTGGGTCGTCATCCTCAAATCCATGAAAGGGGTTATTGCTAATAAGGTTTAGTAACCCGATTTTCAACTCGAATTGATTAGCTACAACCGCGGGTATTAAGATAGCATCTCCAACACCTTCGGTTGGTGCTTGAAGAAGTTCTTCCATTGGTTTCAATTGATCGCCCATATTGTTGTTTTGTGGTGGTAGGTTTTGTGGTGGGGGGTTTTGTGGTGGGGGATTTTGGTTATTTGGTGGTAGAGGATTCGACATTAACTCTCTATCTAAAATAGGACCCGATGTACCCAATTGTTCAATTTGACGTGAATTCCGAATCTCTCTCAACCTTTGATGAAGAACTCTTTCTGGATCGGATAAAGGACTTGGCAAATCTTCGGGTGGATTGTTTCGGGTCATGCACTACAAAACTAAAACACAAGGAAACAAACGAAATCCAAACAAGATAATATATATAAAAAGCAAGTAACTTCTTAAAGAATCAATTCTTCAAGAAGGATCAACTAAACTACAAAACTAATAATTTTTTTCAAAAGATGATTTATGGCTCCCCGGCAGCGGCGCCAAAAACTTGGTGTGTGTTTTAATACTTGTAAAATAAACTTTGGAAATTACCAAACTAGAAACTACACACACATGGCAAGTGCACTAATCGTATGTAATATAGTAAAGTAAAGACCGGGTTTATCGTCCCAAGGAAGCCAAAATCAAATCAAGATACTAAATGTTCGTTTTATATTTAGTTATGAAATGGGTTTTTGTTTTGTTTTTATAAACTATTAGAACTAAGCTAAATTAATTTAAAGTAAGAAAAGACTTTAAAAATACTTAACTAATTAAAGTTTGAGAAACAATAAGCTAAAAAGAATGCTTGCCTAGATAGACTTCACTTGGATTGGATAATACTCAACAAAGTGCAATTGTGCGATTTGGGTTATTAATGTGGCTAGACTTTGAGGGTCTTCATCGTCTACCCCTAACAATTATTGGAAAGTGCTACAAGGGTCTTTGTAAACACTACCTCAAATTATGCTTTTAAAACCAATATTTGATTTCACAAAACGTTTGATATTTAGATTCCAACTACACAAATGGTCATATGTGTAACTAAAAAATATTCAAAACTATAGTTTACCTCCTCAACAAGTCCCAATAATCCTTGGTCTAGATTAAAGTTTCCACTAAGCATAGACATTTAATGAAATACAAATGACTTTCAAAAGAAGTTGGTCTTCAAGCTTAATCCAATCATTCATAGAAATATTAGTTGATAAACACAAGCTTTGAATAGAGAAAACTTCAAAACATTCATTTCATCAAAAACCCCAAATGGGTTTTGCACAATCACACCATGTTTGTATTATCCAACCACAAGCTACATCTAATCTAAGCAAACATTAAAAGACTACTCACTCATAAAGAGTGATTCAAACAAACAAGTAAAGAAAATGGTACAAGACATAATCATAAATCAAAAGTCAAGAATTAACCGTTCGATTACAATAATGTTTGCGGGAATCAAAAGGTGTTATTCTCCTCTCCAAGTACTCCAAAAAGCCCCAAAAATCTCCAAAGAATAGTTTTGAGCCGTCACTTGGTTGTGTGTGGAAGAGAATGAATGAAGAAACCCTAAAAATAGGTTTTTATACCAAGTATGCAGGCACCATACGCCCTTCCAGAGATGGGGCATAAGGGCGTATGACCTGGTGAAATAGGCATTCTTCATACGTGGAGCATAAGGCCTTCTGCTGTAGGCATATGGTCTTCTACCTGGAAAATGTGTTCTTCAATCTTCAAGTAGCATAAGGCCTTCCAGATTAGGACACATGGGCTTATGGTCTTCTAGGCATATCCAAACTCGAACATCTTCAATGCTATCCATCTCCAATTCAATCCATCCGCATCAAATCATCATTAACCTTACAAAACAACTTTTAAACATAATTAAGCACATATTTCATCAAACAAGAACTAATATGAGCCTAAATCATGAGATATTGCCTTTTAAAATAAGAGTAATTTAAACCATATCAACTCTTTGCAAACAGTTTGAAAAACTGATGACAAAGAAGTTTGAAATGAGCATGATGGGTGAACTCACATACTTCCTTGGACTACAAATCAGGAAAATTGATAAAGGAATCTCTATCAGTCAAGAGAAATACACAAGAAATCTCTTGAAGAAATATGAGATATCTGATTGTGCCTCAGTGAAGACACCAATGGTCCCTCCTAACAACCTTGGACCTGATCTCACTGGAAAGTCAGTCAATCAAACCCATTTCAGAGGGATTGTTGGCTCACTGATGTATCTAACTGCTTCCAGACCAGACATACAATTCTCAGTCTGTCTAATCGCAAGATATCAGTCCAATCCCAAAGAATCCCACCTCACTGCAGCCAAAAGAATACTCAGGTACCTGAAGGGAACCCCAAGCCTTGGACTCTATTATCCAAAGTGCTCAGGGTTTCATCTCAAAGGTTACTCTGATTCTGATTATGCTGGCTGCAACATGGACAGAAAAAGTACCTCAGGGTCCTGTCAATTTCTTGGAGGAAAACTGGTTTGTTAGAGTGCTAAAAAGCAACAATCAGTGGCTATGTCTTTAGCTGAAGCTGAGTATGTGGCTGCTGCAGGATGTTGTGCCAATGTTTTATGGATGAAAAGCCAACTCAGTGACTATGACATCCATTACAAAATGGTACCCATCTTCTGTGACAACACCAGTGCAATTGCAATCTCTAACAACCCCGTCCTTCATCAAAGAACCAAACACATTGATATCAGATATCACTTCATCAGGGACCACATAATGAAAGGAGACATAGAACTCCATTTCATCCCTACTGAATATCAACTGGCTGATATCTTCACCAAACCCTTGGATGAACCTACCTTCAGGAGACTGAAAGCTGAATTGGGAATGCTTGACATTGAAAGTCAGGCATCTGAAAACCAATCTCAGTAAGTTCTCTGAAATGGTTCCTCGTCCCTGAACGAAACCCACAAGACAACCTCTCACTGAATAAGTAAGACTCATTCAGGGACCCTGACTATAGATATTGAGCATTTAAAGAGTAGCTAAATGCACCAAGTATTAGTTACTTAAATGTCCTAGGTTGGTAAACACACAAATTTAATAAAGGAATATATGTCTCTTTGTCTTACTGTCATCCATGTCAATGGTCCCTCAAATACTTACCTCACCCCACTTGGCATTAAATGCCTCTCCTCACATGAAATACCCTAAGGATATTTTATTACTGCAAATTGCACTTTTACTGTGCACTGCAACTGTTCCTATGAAAAACGGGATTTTACTACGGGTAGTGGAGGGTGGCATTAAATGTGGAAATTCACACGTTTTCAAAAACCGACTTTACAAATCCATAAATATGCACAAACTACCCTTCTAAACACACTATAAATACCCTCACAAAATCCTTATAACACGCACAAAAGATTTCTGCTAACAAAACTCTGTCAAAATCTCTTTTCAAACCCAGAAATCTTTGTGTTTTTCAAATCCTTTTTCTGAAAAATCTTCTCTGTAAACCTTTACAAAAGTTTTTCATCACAACTAAAGAGATTCAAAAACCTTTGATTGTTCTTGTCAAGTTATTCTTCTCAAAACCCTAAAACTTTTTAATGGAAATGGCAAGAACACAATCTCTTCAGTTTGCTTCACAGTGGGCAGGTAATCTTAATAATGTTGAATTTAAAACAAATAATGTCATAGGCAACTTTGAATATCCTCAAACTGTCCCAGCCTATAAGGATATATGAAATTTTTGAATAACTGCTCACTGAAAACTGCATTTGTTCAGTGTCCCTCTATTCTGTACCAAAACCTCCTCAGGGAGTTTTGGGCTACAGCTAAGGCCTTTGACCCGACACCCTCTACTGATGAGAACAACCTTAGACCACTCAGAGAATATCTCATCAGGTTTAGTCTTAACAGGGGACAGCAATTCACCCTGGATTATAAAACATTTTGCACCTCAACAGGGTTAGACTACAACAAGGGAGTTTATGTCGCCCATCCTGAACCCTCCACAGTGAAGGATGGGTTAAAACAAATCGTTTTAGATCCAACTTTTTTGGACAAGACCCTAGTCACCAAGAGTTCATTTCCCGTGGCTTGGAGGATTCTATTCACTTTTGTGATTTAGGTCCTCGGCGGGAACCACTCATCCACTGAATAAGTTAACTTTATTCAGTTGATGATGGCATACTGCTTGATGAATGGGGTCACTGTCGACATAGGGGAGATCATTTACAGTGATCTCGTAACCAAGCAATAGAGCAAAACTAGGACGAAATACGTTTCGTGTCCTAGGTTTGTCTCTTGTGCTTTACAAGTATTACTGGGTTCCAATTATCCTCAGGAATAAAAATATGGTGCTTTATCTGGCATCCTGAGTCAATCAAATTTTCAAAAGGACCCATCCCTTGTCACAAATATTGAATTGACGGCCCATATGGTTGCTGTAAACAACCAGAGGGAATCAGTGTCTCCTAACCCTACTCCTAAAAAGAGAAAGGGGAAGTCTCAAACTGGGACTAAGACCAAACCCAAGTCTCAGGGCCCTAAGGCTTCAGGAACATTGGCCAAAAGGCAAAGAAAACCCAAGACTGCCTTGCCACCCACTGGAGACCAAGCAACATCCACCCAACGGACAACGAAGGACACTGATAAATCACAATCAGTGCCCTTGGTCCAAACTACTACTCCCCAAGATCCAAAGGGAAACATACAACCTGCTGGTAGGGGAGCGCCTTCCACTTTGCCTAGTGATGACATTAGCAAATCAAAGCCTTTGTCTGAGGGCACACTGAATGATACCAAAGACTCAGAAGGAACCAAACAACCCGCTGATAGGGATATCACCTTCACTGACTCTGCTAAAGGCACTAGCAAAAACCCATCAGTGTCTCAGGGGTCTCAGGGGGACAAAGACTCGGAGGGACAGGAACAACCCGCCGATACGGAACCTAAAACCAATCCTGACTCCAGAGAAGGCACTGGGAAACTCCCACCAGTGTCTGAGGGGTCAACGGGGGACAAAGACTCAGAGGGAAATATACCACCCGCTGATATGGAACCAATCACCAACCCCTTGTTGACTGTTGCTGATGTTACTGGGATACTTTTCTCTGATGATGAACCTGCTGAAAGTTAAGATGTTATTTTATCAGCAGGGGAAGAAGTGGACGCTGAGGTTCAATCTGAACAAGAACCCCAGCCTGATCCACAGGAGCATACTGAATCACCATTCCAGCCTGACAATAATGACTCCTCTTCCTCCACTGATGAATTCAAAAGATTTGATAATGTACTTCCACTAAGCGAGAGGCAGCTTGTTCAGTGGATCACCAAAGCTTCAAGGAAGCTATAGTCCGGGGTCACTGAAACATTGTGGGAACAACACACTGAGGCTGGTGCCAGTTATGCAGATCTGAAAGCTGAGGTACAAGCCTTTGATGAAAACGTTCATGAGCACAGGGATCTGATGTATGACACTCTTCACAGAATGGATGACAACTTGGCTAACTTTCTCAGGCACCTTCAGGGTGTAGGCACTAAGATAGATGAAATTAGGGAATTTGTCAAAGAAGACCCAGCGCTCAACTCTAAAGTGTTGAAGGCTACTGAGGCCTACTTGAAACAATCCTCCAGCCTCACTGAACTGATCGAAATGCTCCAATCTGCAAATATTCAGGGTCTTCAATCTTCAGTCTAGTCTCTTCAAGCTACATTGGGCTCTGTGAATACTCAGGTGGCTACTTTGGCTCAAGCATCTTCTTCCTTGGCCTGGAATCTCGGGCCCATAATGACTGCTTTGGAAGTATCTCAGGCAAATTTAGAAACAAAAGTCACTGGTATTCAAACAGATACTTCAGATATCAAGGCGATGATCACTGAAATTTATCAGGCTTTCAAGGGTCAAGCAGCTCCGTCCCCCTCAGCACCCACACCAACTCTTGCTCTCACTGATGCTCCGGCAACAGTTTAGGGGGAGAATACTGCTGAAGAAACTCCTCTTCACACTGAGGGGGAGCCAACACCACCAGTATCTGAAGCTCCAATATCATCATCACCACCAGTCCCAGCTGTACCAATATCATCAGTACCACCAACATCTTCAACAACAACAACACTGACAGTAATCACACCAATAACAACAACAACACCGCCCCTGGTAGCAACATCATCTTCCTCATGCCAGGACAAAGGAAAAGGCATAATGACTACACCACCTGAGCCTGAGAAGATTCCTTTTAAGATTGGCAACACTGTGTACATGCTCACACCACAACAGCTAAGTGCACACCTTGCTAAGGAGGAAAGGAAAATGAAACTTGCTGAAGAGGAAAGAAAGAGCAGAGAAGCACCGGTACAAGTAGTTGCTAAGGAAGCTGAAAACATTGGAATAGATGCTAAGAAGCTTGAAAAGGGTCAGGAAGGACAGAAGTTCAAGGACGCTCAGGCAGCAAAAATGGCTGAAATGAAAAAGCAGTTGGATGAAAAGAACAAAAGAACTGCAGCCGTTAGGAAAGAAAGAATTGACCATTATAATTGGACAATGACAAGCAGAAGACTGCCTGAGAAGATAACAGATGTCAAAATCATTCCCAGGTCTAAACCACTAGCAATGAACGTCTACAGGGGGGTTGATAAAAGACATTTCGAGGTTCATAATCCCCTAAAATTCACTGACTTTGGGATCATTGAACTCGATGAACTCGGTCCAATAATTGAAAAGAAGCAAAATGCGGTGGTTAAGGAGCTGATAAAGATGCTCAGTAAAAGGTATGAAAGACTGAGGGATGCACCAGCACAGCTG
Source organism: Chrysanthemum seticuspe (assembly GCA_019973895.1). Lineage (NCBI taxonomy): Eukaryota > Viridiplantae > Streptophyta > Magnoliopsida > Asterales > Asteraceae > Chrysanthemum > Chrysanthemum seticuspe. The sequence continues at coordinate 320,767,127 of BPTQ01000007.1, read as the reverse complement.
GGGATTCACCCTGCCTTAATTACAACTCAAGGATCTCAACCACAATCATCCACTAGCAAAAGGAAAAGAGTTGAGTTACAGCCTGAGATTAAAGTGCCTGGACTAGAATGCAACAGGGAGCTGCCTGAAGGTGTGAAATTCGTGAACTGTCTGGCGATTGAAAAGCCTGAAAGAGGGCTATTCCACATTGATGTCTATGAAAACCCAACATTTCAAAGATGGAGTGACAATTATCAAGCAGGTGTGGTTGCAATGCTAAGCTACATACCAGTGGCCTCTCAAATTCAGACTCTTGCAAATGTCAGGTTATGTGCTGACCTAAATGCCAAGATAAGAGACCATCCTGACAGGGAAACACTTATCACCAAGAAAGTCAAGCTTGAAGCACTGGGAATCCATCTGGACTGACATCATTTTGAACTATCTTTTGTACTAGTGATAGGAACCTTATAATTGATCAATAAACGATGTATGTTTTGTTAAAATATTTAGTGTTCCTTATTGTATTCATTAGTACATTCAGTGTAAGAAGAAGCCATTTGCTCACTTACACTAATCAAACACTTAGGCTATTTGTATATCCAAATAGGGGGAGACTGTTGGGTTCAGTAAATACCCAAACCCCTTAATCTAGGATTTGAATAGAAAATAACCTAAGTGCCTAAATCGTTAAACACTAACAAGTCACTGAGTGCATAGTCTCTCAGTGAGCCATCTTCAGGACGCTCACTAAGAGACATAGAAGAAGTCTCTCCACTCAGTAAGGCGGAACTTAAAGGGTGAAGACTGAGTCAAGAAGAAGATGGTGGATTCAGTAAGTGATGATAATAACTTACTGAATCCCTCAAATTCCTATCCAACTACAAACACTGAAGACAAACTAAAACTGAAGACTGAAGACTATGAAGACTCAAGAATGGGCGGGACAAAACGGTTATGCCTGAAGCGATAAAGACGGAGTACTCATCTTCAAGAAGTCAACCTTCCCTAAAAGGCTCAGCAATAGTACTGACATGAAGAAAGTGACTTGGTCCCTTTACCTAATATAGTCTTTGTAAACAGAGACAAAATACATCATTATTTTGTCTTCTGAAAAATTGTCATTTTGTCACTTAGGAAAGAGTTAAACTCATACTTGTATAAATAGCATAAGAGATGGAGTGAAAGGTTAAGCTTGTGAATTGTAAAAACACATACACACAAGCCATCTTTCACTCCTCCAAATACAACTTAATCCCTGAGATAGCTCAGTGTGTACTTGTAGTTGTGCTCAGACTTAGCATGAGCTTAGAGAGGAGTTGCAAACACTTTGTCATTTCAATACCTAGTACTGTTCCGCAAGTACTAGGGTAATGTATTCTTCTGATTCATTTCTAATAAGAATATGACTTTGAAAATTACTCTTGTGTTTTATTTCTATCTTTTCAGTCATTAATTCACTATTAGCTTTGTTTACTTTACTTAAACTGTTTTATACTATAGTGAATAGGGAACAACAAAAGGGTTTGGTTGGATAGGCGATTTAGTGGTGGCAAGTCAAAAATCTTTATGTTACAAGCATGAGAAGAATGACGTTGCTAAGCCAAGACTCGACTCTCTAAACTCTAGATAACAGAAACAAACAAACATAAATATAAAGATAGATGTAGGATAGTAACCCGTATGTTTTTTCATTTTTTCATTTTTTTTCAACACTTTTTTTTCTGATTTTTTTTTCATACACTTTTACTCTACCATCCTCTACGATAACATCAAAATATAAGGGATTTATAGGCACATCCCTAAACTTGAGATTTTATTACTCTAACACTAATTTGACCCGAATTGAAAAGATCATAACACTTGGAGTACATTATTACGCAAATAAAGGGAATTTGAATTTAACGTTCTTTCCCGTCACTCCATAAAATTTAACTTTACCCATGAGTCCCAATCATCCCAAAACTATGTACAGAAGATATGACTCGACTTAGCAACCATGCAAGTAAATAGATAATTGAACTAATGGTTTAGTATGATAACAATAATGCACTAAAAGTAAGAGCATACAAGGTAGGCTAAGGCGATTTGGGTGTACATTTGAGGGTGGATTGTAAACAATGCTCTTCATTGATATTCCAGAAAACCAAAACATCACAAGAACCGCGAAAAGGATAGGCTCTGAGGGGTTAACTAGGGGTATCGTGCATTAAAGATGAGTACAACGCAAGGGTGTGGGGAATTACTCAACCGATGTGGAAGAAGTAATTATAATACGGGTATCAAACAAGGGTTATCCTAATGCCTCTTATCATTTAGTTAGCGATCTCGGGATGCATCACAAAACAAGTTCTAGAATCTATTATACTACCGGTACACTCTTGAAGCATTAAAGTTGAATTCTTTAATTCCTACAAATCTAGGGGCGAACCTCACATTTTTGGGGTGGAATTTGAGTGGTAAAGGGTTTTTGTGCTAGTCATATAAATTCCTATCCATGAGATGCTTTATTAAGACTAAAGACCCACTCCTACATGTCATGAAAAATTTTAAATTTGGTGTTGAAATTACCCTAACCGATATTTCTCATGGTTTATTACACAAATGAAATAGGACAAGACAAATAATCAAGGATAAGCATAGTTTTAAAGTTCCCGTTTTATTCTCCCTCCCTACATTTAAACTGAACATTGTCCCTAATGTTCCTCGAAAGTATCAAAGTTATGATAACGGAAGGTAATTAAAAGAGAAAGAAACTAATACTCCCCTGATTAGCTCGGTAGGATCCGTGTGAAGTAGTGGTTAAACTCTTTCCAAGAAGAATGTATGCGTGAAAAGCTCCATCCAATCTTATGTTTCTTCTTCTTGATAAATAAAACCTACACACTTTAAGAAAATAGATGAAACCTTCGCGTGAAATCGGCGGTAAAACTACATATGACTCAACTAAACTAGGATATAATGCTTGTGGAATGGATGTTTGCAGGTTTTCTGGAAAATTAAGACCTGAGAAATTCCAAAAAATTATAAGTAGCACATAAAATGAGAGAAAGTTAGATAAGTTGTTTCTGCTCCTCCTGACGCCGTCAGATTGCAATCCTTACGCCGTCAGGTTATTCTGACAGAAACTAGTCTGCTGCATTTTTCTGGAAAAATTCTGGAAAATCTACACCTTTAAAATCTGGAAAAATTCCTGCAAAACATCCATTATGACTCGATACAAGCATTTGACTCTTACAAACACACATATATATCATTTTCAATAATCGTAGTTCTCATGATCACGTTATTTTAAAAATGTGTGTAATCTTCCCTACACTTATCCTTTTTGTAAAATACCTTTATATGTAATTAAGACGAGGTTAAAGACAAATTAAAGCATTTTCACAAATTCAAACATGAGAATAAACAATCAATGAAAAGATATATGACACACAAACAAGCAAACAATTAAGCATGGGTTACCTCCCACGAAGCGCTTTTCTTTATTTATGAGTCTTATAGCTAGACTCGAAGTCGTGCCCCTACGTACCCCTTATCTTAGAGGCCCATTCGATTTCCTTAACTCTTCTCTCATCACGAATATATTCAGGGCCTAACTCTCGACAAGCGGTGTAGTAAACCTTGTTCTCCCAATCTACTTTAAAAGCCGGAATGTTGTCTACATCTAGATCATCAATACCCTCAAACTTCTTATTTTTGTAGGGCAGTATATATTTAATACACTCGGTCCCATTTGAGAACTTGGCTATTCCCTCCTCTTAATCATAAACCATCTTAGATTCCTAAATAAATGGTCTCCCAAGTATCACATATCCTAAAAACCCATCAATGATGCCCTTAACATTTTCCAAAATCATGAAATCACACCTATATGTGAAATTACCTATGAAGACATCCAATCCCTTAACCCTCCTAACATAGTTACTCACTTTCCTAGGGTAAAAGGGGTCCCTCATAGGTCCTAACTTCTCGCTCATGATCCAATTATAGTAGAGCCTAGACATTATGTTCATGGGTGCCTTATAGTCTATGTAAGTGTGATCCCTATATGAGTACCCAATCATGCACGGTATCTTAATGTTTTTAGGGTCACCACTTTTTATGCATGGCTCGAAAGGTGGTCGCGGGAAGTTAACTACGTTATAGTGATAGGCTGTTTCCTTCTCGTTAGGGTATGAATCGAAATACTCCCTAAGTTCCTCCTCCTCCTTACTACCCTCCATAATTGCTAACACCTTATAATCTCCTTCTTCTAATTCATCCTCCGAATCACTTGAGGTCGAATCACTATCTAAAGTACTAGTGGATTCCTTAAGGGCTTCCTCAAGTGCACTTTTAATTATCCTGTTTAATTTCTTAAGCTCTCCAATTTCACTAACAATACGAGCTCGAATTTGGTTGGCAAAGGTTGGATCAAGTGGTGGGTATTTGTTTGATGGTAGGTTGTTGTTTGGTGGGTTATCACCTTCCATGATGAAAAGTGATGGGAATTACGAACAAAGTCACAAAGAAGGGGTTAGACTACGAGGAATCTAAAAATTGAGAAAAAAGCTTACTTGATAGGAATCAAGCAAGGGTACCTAAATGAGATAGAAGTCAAACTAGCTATTCTATTCCCCAGCAGCGGCGCCAAAAACTTGATACGCGTACAACGCGCGTTCGGGGTCAAAGGAAACTTCCTTTTCTTCGAGCAAGTTTTTCAACCACCTAGGCAGTGAACCTAATCGTTGTAGTGTAGTATTAGGGTAAGCCTCGGGGATTGATATCGTTCTCTAGGGGAATAGGAATGCTAGTGAGAAATTTACTACGCTAAGGTTAAGGTTGAGGAAGATTATTTTTGATCTTTTTATATTTTTTAGAAACTAAAGGTACGATCTCCGGATTTGGATTTGGGGGTGGTACTTCTACCGATTACTCTACTATTCTAATTATCTAATCTAATGGGTAGTCTATGTCTATTGAAGTGTGCTCGTATGATAGTTAAAGATGTGTTTACCTAGATACTATTACTCCCTAGTTATATTTTATTGGTGGTTGAATTGTCACGTTCTTATTCTTAACGCGTTGTATTTTCTAAGGTCGTAGGGTGTGCTTTTATCCCTAACTCTTTGAATCTACCAAAGATTAATGACTACGAAATCTCTAGGATTTATAAACTTAACACTAAGGTTATCTTTGGATGTTTATCCTACAATTCCACTAGTAATTATAAACTAATGTTCACAAAGATTAATCAAGCATTAAAAACACAACGATGGCTTTAAGCACTCCTAAGCCAATTACAATTAAGATAAGAGACAACCAATCAATATTTAATATAACTAGGTTTCATAGATCTAAGCAAGCACACAAGTAAATTAGCCGGACATGTTAAACATGCAAGCATACACACATTCAATCGAAGACATAATGAAATAAATGGAATAAATAACTTATCTCGATGTAAAATAGGGTATGAGAACCCTAAAATACTGTCCAAACCGGACTACAATCGTTTTAGGTTTTTACTCCACAAGTCTACCTCTCAAAAAGTCTGAAAATCGAATTCTATATATAGATTTTCAACTGCGACGGCGTTACTTTTTAATTGTGACGCCTTCATATCGCCGTCATTAGGGTTTTGTCTTGGCCAAGTCAACTTCGGGACGGCGTCACGTTGTGGTTGTGACGCCGTCAGCTTCAGCTATGATGTCGTTTGAATCTAGATCTAGGCCGTCTGAGGAGAGAAGTCTTCGTGACGCCCTACTCTTCAAAGCCTGACGCCGTCAGGTGTAAAATAGCAATTTGGCTCCTGAGTCGTCACAAATATAGGGACGGCGTCGCCCTCTGTTTGGGACGCTGTCAGGTGCATTTCCAGCAGCTTGAGTGTCTTGATCTTGACTTTAGCCATTTTCTTCACATATTCACTCCTTTTCGTCCAAATAAGCATCATTCCAGCATTTTGCCTTCAAGAGACCTAAAAGGTGAAAAGGAACGAAATTAAGCAGTAACATTTATAAAAGTGGGCGATTAAGGCTTAAATGACCCCTTAAAAGTGTACGTTTTAAATCCTTATCATGGATGTTTGCAGATTTTCTAGAAAATTAAGACATGAGAATTTCCAACAATTTATAAGTAGCACAGAAAACGATAGAAATTAGATAAGATGTTTCTACTCCTCCTGACGTTGTCAGGTTGTAATCCTGACGCCATCAGGTTATCCTGACAAAAACTGGTCTTCTGCGTTTTTCTGGAAAAATTACACCTTTAAAATCTGGAAAAATTCCTGCAAAACATCCATTATGACTCGATACAAGCATTTGACTCTTACAAACACACATATATATCATTTTCAATAATCGTAGTTCTCATGTTCACGTTCTGTTGAAAACGTGTGTAATCCTCTCTACACTTATCCTTTTTTGTAAAATACCTTTATATGTAATTAAGACGAGGTTAAAGACAGAATAAAGCATTTTCACAAATTCAAACATGAGAACATACAATAATGAAAAGATATATGACACACAAACAAGCAAACAATTAAGCATGGGTTGCCTCCCACGAAGCGCTTTTCTTTATTTATGAGTCTTGTAGCTAGACTCGAAGTCGTGCTCCTACGTACCTATGTAAGTAAGTTTATCCTCAAGAATTTCATAAGGATCAAACTTATCATTTAAGTTCCTAGTGGTACGCTTAGTCCGTTATGCCTTTTCAAACTTTTCTCCATCGGGGTCATAGATTGTCATCCTAATGTGCCATTCTCCATTTCCATCATTAGGTGGTCTATCCCAATTCCAATTATGCTTAGGCTTCTCACTCTCAACTTTCCACTTATTCATGTTAAGGTTAACGGGCAAGGTTCCTAGGAACTCGGTCATCTTCCTAAACACTAAGGCATCCTCGAACGGTTTCACTTCCATATCCCTAGCCAATTCTTGCTCATGGAAAGTTGAGTTACTAACAAAGGACTCTTCTAGAAATAAAGGTCGTTGAGGACCTACAAAGTCTTTATTAGTCCAAGGTCCATATCTAGATGGTGTTCTATCTAACATGATCTCGTAGGGAATTTCTTCCTCTTTATAGTAGATATGCTTCTTGACATCATAAACTGACCTAGCATTCCCTTCTCTTACCACTATCTTAGACATCTTACAATCAATAATAACACTAGCAGTAGCTAAGAATCCTCTTCCTACTAACAATGGGCATGTCGGGCCTTTGTTCATGTCTAGCACATGGAAATCCGCTAAAAGAGTAAATTCACCTACGTGTACTACCATATCTTTTATTATCCCTACCGGATATGCCATACTACCGTCCGCTAGACCTAAGATGGTTTCCGTTGGTTCTATCTTACCTAGGTTAAGGTTTCTATGGAGGGACAACGGAAGGAGATTGATGCTTGATCCTAAGTCGGCTAAAGTGTCGAAAGGTTTGGAATTTCCAAGCCTACACGGAAGAATGAATAGCCCGGGATCATCTAGTTTCTTAGGTAACTTATTTTGCACAAATGCGGACCCACGTTCTCCTAACTTAAGTTCTTGCTCATATTTTTCTTTTAATGCATTATAATAAGGCGCATGAGCCAAGACTTCCAGAACCGGTTTTTCTTGGTGGAGTTCCTTGTACTCCTCTTCTAGATTAGGTTTAGGTTCTTGGTTGACGGGTTTCTCAAGAGTTGGTTGGACAAATGGTTCGGGTCCTTGGTACTTCATGAGGGATCGCTTGGAACCCGTATTGATGGCGTTAACCGGATGAACTTTCGGGTGTGAAGGGCATGGATATGCACTCTCCCAAGGTGAGCAAGAACATGAAGTCGATGAAATCGAATTCACTTTTGGGTTCTTTATAGTGTCACTTGGTAGTGCTCCAATTTCTCGGTCATTGAAGGCTTTTAAGAGGGCGTCGAGCTTGTTTGTCATCTCGCCTTTTTGTTGCTTGAAATCGGCTTCAAGCTTAGTCAATCAAGTTTCTTGAGATGACATGAATCTAGACACAATTGCCTCAAGACTAGTGGAATTCCCGGTATTTGGAGGGTTGAACCTGTTGGGTGGACTAGATGAGCTTTGGGGTGGGTTTGAGTTTTGGCTCCACCTAAGGTTAGGATGATTTCTCCATGAGGGATTGTATGAATTTCCTAAGTTTTTTTGTTCGGGCTTGAAAGTGTACCACTTCTCTCCCGCTCCATCGGTACGCGTGGAGGCGTAGTCCGCAAAAGCTTGTTTGGGGAGTCTTGTGCAGTCACGAGTGTCGTGGGGACTATTACATAACTCACAAGGTAGAGTGATTTTGTTCACTTGGTGTGAAGACTTAGGATTTTCGTAGGAGCTCATTAGGAATTTGACTTGATCTTCAAATTTGAGCATCCTACGATTGGAAGTTTGTGAGTCAATAGGAGGCAAGGAGATTGCCTTGACGGTTCTAGGCAACTCACGAGGGTCATTTCAACTTTCGTTGTCATAGAGGGCAAGGTCCTCTATTGTACCCCACGATTCTTCCGCGATGAGATCACTAAGTTTGCCACCGGCCGCTTGGTCGATGGATTGCTTAGTTGAGAAATTGACATGATCGTAAAAGATTTGGACTTGAAGCCAAAGATCGATGCCGTGATGAGGGACTTTATGGAGCAAGTCCTTTAATCGAGTCCATGCCTCGTAAAGAGATTCACCTTGACTTTGTTGGAACATCAAGATTTCATTCCTAAGTTTAGTAGCTCTCCCCGGTGGGAAAAATTGGGCAAGGAAACGAGTAGTGAGATCATCCCAACTTGAGATGGATCCGGCGGGAAGTCGCTCAAGCCAATTACTAGCTTGGTCCCGTAGAGACAATTGGAAGAGACGCAAGCGTGTAGTCTCCCATGTGGTAGCATCAAGGTCGATGGAATCAACGATTTTAAAGAAGTCCTTGAGATGCTGATTAGGATCTTCGGAATGAAGTCCATCGAATGCACATCTGTTTTGCACTAACCGGATGGTGTCGGATGGCAGGGCCGTAGTTTGAGCTTGATCAGGGAGCTCAATAGTGTTCCTATAGCCTTGGTGGCTTGGTCTAGAGTATTCACCTAGAGTACGGCCTCTTGGTGGGTCAATGATTGGTGGATCGATGAGTGGTGGCGGGTTATCACCTTCCATGATGAAACGTGATGGGATTACTAACAAAGGTCACGAAGAAGGGGGATAGACTATGAGGAAGCTAAAAAATGAGAAAAAATCTCGCTTGATAGGAATCAAGCAAGGAAACCTAAACGAGATGGAAATCTAACTAGCTATTCTATTCCCCGGCAGCGGCGCCAAAAACTTGATGCATGTATAATGCGTTCGGGGTCAAAGGAACTTCATTTTCGTCGAGCAAGTTTTTCAACATCCTAGGCAGTGAACCTAATCGTTGTAGTGTAGTATTGGGTAAGCCTCGGGTATTGATATCGTTCTCTAGGAGAATAGGAATGCTAGTGAGAGATGTACTACGCTAAGGTTTGAGGTTGAGGAAGATTATTTTTTATTTTTTTTATAATTTTTTATAAAGCTAAGGGTAAAATCTCGGGGTTTGGATTTGGGGGTTGGTACTTCTACCGATTACTCTACTTATCTAATTATCTAAACTAAGGGGTAGTCTATGCCTATTGATGTATGCTCGTATAATGATTAAAAATGTGTCTACCTAGATACTATTACTCCCTAGTTATCTTTTATTGGTGGTTGAATTGTCACGTCCTTATTCTTAACGCGTTGTGTTTTCTAAGGTCGTAGGGTATGCTTTTATCCCTAACTCTTTGAGACTACCTTAAGGTTATTGCCTACGAAATCTCTAGCATTCATAAACTAACACTAAGGTTATCTTTGGATATTTAGTCTACGATTCCGCTAAGTGACTTGTAGGATCTTGGTTTATCACAAGTAAGGTGTAAAGAGATAAGGTTTTGAGAGACAAAGTGGGAGAGGATGGGAACTTTAGAGAGACAAAGAAAAATGTATTATGAAAGCTCCAACCCTTTGCCTTGGAGGGAAAAGGGTATTTATAGGGTACAACCTTAGACGCCTCTAATAGGCTGTGGATCAGGCATACAGTGGGTAAAGACCCGTCCGTCCTCCACGCTGTTACAAAGTATACGAAATACTATCATAGACTTACTACGACTACGAGCTTTCTAACGAGTATATATACTTGAGGTGACCGACACTTTAAGTATTGGATTTAGTAAATCCCAACAATCTCCCCCTAAGGGAGGTCACCTCAACTTACAATGATTACATACTGATAAAACATTTCGTTGTTCTTGGTTTCTTTGACTAAGCACTTTTGTTCTTTAGCTCGTAGTCTTTAATTCATCATGTTCTGCATGTTTTGTTGAATCCAGTGGAGGTCTTAAACTGATCCACGTGATGTTTGAGTATTTGAACCAGCTTTGAGATTGTCAGCAACTGTAAATCTCTGACTCTTTCATTGTGGTGTTGGTAGTATGTGATGTTGTGACTTTAGGACCGACATGCTCACATTCTGGATCATGATAACTTCTTATCAGAGTAGCGGAAGCTTTAGCTGATTCATGATATTGGCAGCAGCGTAGTAGAAGCATGGAGTGAAAATATCAGAGTCATTGATGCACTAATCATGATTTCTTTTGAGATGAATGTGTTAAGTGAGCATGCGGCTATGGATAGACTGCTTCATTCTGATCAGCTGCAAACGTCGAGGGTACCTACATACAACAGTTAGCAATAAAGTGCACGAAAGTGTCTTTGATCACTTTCGTTGAATTGAGGTACACGGCCCACGGTTCCCTGTTGATCAGTACAAGTACTGCCTGTGATCCGGTATAATTCCGAAGAATTTCCTTGACAGGGTTTCGCAGCTGCTCTAGTTGTTCTCAAACCGGAACGTCTCAAAGAGGACAACACGGAGTGAGTGAACCAGTGAATAGAAATTCACTGATTGATGAAAAGAGATTTGAAAAGCAATCGTGTATCGTACAATAGAAATTGTTTTTGCAATACAACGAAGGTTTTAATGAAAATCAATTATCAATCATAAACACCTTTTGATTTGAAATATTCGTACACGGTCGAAGTGCTAAGGAAAAAAGTTTTTAAGCATAAAGACCGGTTTTTCAAAGGTATCCGTCAATCCATAACCTGAATCAGGATTGATTCAAAAGATTGAATCGCTCCATTATTTCTGTTCAGTTGTCACATGGTTGATCTATTGAATAGATCTTACATGCCACCTACCAGGAGCTTGTTTGATGTTGGCTCCAGAAGGCTTTCCAACTTCATTGTGAATATGTTAGCATATCACTCGGATGTTCTGGCAATACCACAAGGATAATGCGTAGGACTCAAGATATAATCTCTCTTTCCACATTGTGTGAACCAGAGAGTCTTCATTGAAAGTGTCCTAATGAGATTTATTGATGATCTCGTGGTTCTAGACTCAATTTGTGCATATTTGGATCCTGTATCGGAGACTAGGGAGAGGGTCTCCTTCTTCAATATCAACAATCTCTAAGAGAAAGTCGATAGATAATGTCGGTTCCCCGTGAGAATGAAACAAGTCCTTTTAAGAGGAACTTGAGTGGTTTGGGAAGTTGAAGTGCAGTGCGTCACTGGGTCCATGACGTCTTGTATTCAATACCGATGTTACCTTGGTAACCACCAGTAGCAAATGAATTGAACCCGGTTTTTGCCCTAAGGTTGAATAATTGGAGGGTTATTTGTTTTCACCCTTTTCTCATTCAATTCTTTTTCATTCTTCAACCCCTTCAGTGCTTACCGAGACATCATAGCTAGAACTTGTTGGGTTTATTCCAGTACTCGCTCAGTTTTAGTCCGCACTCTTCCCATATCTCAATTTTTCTCCTTTTATCATCATACCTAAGGACTTCTACACTAACTAGTGGATTGTCCCTGGGTAGATCCCTCCGGTTCTGGCGGATCATAGGAACAAATACCTAACCTTATCATCCTTATATCACCATACATAAAGTAAAGTTGGTCGGTCTATTTGGTATTGTTCATCTGCCATTGGAACCAGTTGAAAACCATTTGAAAATCAATCCAGATACTTAAGATATATTATCAAAGCATTTTGTACCTGAATTGTTTTTGATATTTTTAGAACAAGATCTCCCCCTCAACGTGTGCTTCATATATTTAAAATCGTTTTTCACATGGAGGCAAGAGAAAGAATTAACTTCTTTGATTACCAATTTCTAAAAGATGTCAACATCACTTCCCTGATCAAAACAAGTAGATAAAGCATATAAGGGAAGGATGAGGTTTTCATAACCTTGCTCCCCCTCAATATGTGCCTCGAAGTTTGAAAGAGTTTTGCACATATTAGAGGGAACCTGCACTTAGAGACAATTCAATCACGTTTCAATAATTTAGGTTTAAAGTAGATGCTCCCCCTCAACATGTGCATGGAAAATTTGAAATCGTTTGTCACATGCAGGGAGGAAAACTTGCTAAACACATATGAACCCATTTATCGAATTATCAGTTTAAATCCAATTTAAATGACAAATTCTCCCCCGATCACAATTATCAAATTATTTGATATTTGCGATCTCTGTAGATTTAAATTGATTTTGAAAAGTATTTAAGGAGAATTGTGACTTGATTATGAAAACTTTTTAACAGATAAGGATCGGATTTTGAGACTTTAAACTCCATTGATTAAACATGCATGATTATCTTTTGAAAACAATTGTATGACAAATAACCTTTTGATTTAATTGAAATCATTCTCCCCCTCAATCAACGACATATGTTGTTGATTGAGAGATAGATATGTTGACAAACTTTTAGGTCCAGATGATTTTCAAACTTGAGTCTGAGTTATTTTACAAAGCAATTAGTTTTCATTAGATAGCAGATAAATGTTTATAGAATCAGAGAATGAGATTTGAAAAACATGATAAAGCATGGCTCTGTTCTTTCTTTGAAAAGCGGGTTACTGTCTGAAATGACAATAAACCAACATTTTTCTCCATCTCGTATTTTTTTTAATTCGAACTTCATCTAGAGACCCGTGCCATTCTTTGAGTGACAACTCAAAGTCCGTAGATGTTATCGAACTGACAAGAAAAACAGGATAAATAAACAATATTTTTGAAGATTTTCAAGATTTTCTGATTTTTATGGATTTTGAAAAGTTTTATATTTTTCTATTTTTGTTTTTTTGGTTTTGTATTTTTGTATTTGGTTTTTGAAAAGATAAATACAAAGAATAGATAGAGTCGAACACCTTTACTCCTCGATGTCTTCCTGAAGACGTTTGAGCGTTTCTGGTTGAAGGCTCTTTAAGCCTAGTCGTGGAAGAATAAACTCAAAGCGTTCTCGAGAAAGAGCTTTGGTGAAGATGTCTGCTAGTTGATATTCAGTCCTTACGAAGTATAGTTCAACCACACCGTTTTCAACTTGTTCTCTGATGAAATGATGTCGAATGTCGATGTGCTTTGCTCTAGAGTGTTGAACATTGTTGCAGCAGAGAGCAATGGCACTTTTGTTATCACAATACATAGGAACTTTGTTGAATACAAAGCCATAGTCAGATAATTGGGATCTCATCCATAAGATTTGAGCACAACAAGATGACATGGCTATGTATTCAGCCTCTGTAGAGGATATGGAAGTGCTCATTTGTTTCTTTGAAGACCAGCTTACGAGCTTGTCACCTAAAAATTGAGCACCACCTGAAGTACTTCGACGAGTGTCTTGACATCCTGCATGGTCAGCATCTGCATAGGCTGTTAAAGACATACCGGAGTCCTTCGGATACCAAAGTCCCATGTTAATGGTTCCTTGGAGATACCGAAAGACTCGTTTAACCGCTTCAAGGTGCTTTTTGGTAGGCTTAGCCTGGTATCTAGCACACATGCATACAGCGAACAAAATTTCTGGTCGACTGGCTGTGAGGTACATCAGGGATCCAATCATACTACGATATTTCGTTTGATCTACTATTATCCCTGAGTGGTCCTTATCCAGTTTTGTACGCTCCACCATAGGAGTGTCAACGGGGTCACTGGAGGTAAATCCAAATTTCTTTAAGATTTCATTAGCGTATTTAGATTGATTTATAAAAATGCCTCTGGGACTTTGTGAAATTTGTAATCCCAAGAAAAATGACATTTGTCCCATCATATACATTTGAAATTTGGAGCCCATCTCCATAGAAAAACGATCACATTCATTAGGGTCAGTCGAGGCAAAAATAATATCATCAACGTAAATTTGAACGTGAATTAAATGTTTGCCTGACTTTCTGGTGAACAATATTGGATCAACTGCTCCTTTACTGAATCCGGTGGATAGAAGAAACTTTGATAGCGTATCATACCATGCCCTTGGAGCTTGCTTCAAACCGTAAAGGGCCTTTTTCAAGCGATAGACATGAGTAGGATGCTCTGGATTCACAAAACCTTCTGGTTGGCTGACGTATACGACTTCTTTAAGATCTCCGTTGAGAAAAGCCGTCTTTACATCCATCTGATAGACAATCATATTCTTACTTGCAGCATTAGCCAGGAAGATTCTGATTGCTTCGATGCGTGCAACAGGAGTAAAAGATTCCTCAAAGTCTATACCTTCTTCTTGACGATAACCTTTAGCAACTAACCGTGCCTTAGTTTTCAGAACATCACCGTGCTCATCAAGCTTCACTTTGAAGATCCACTTGAGAGCAATGATCATTGCACAATCTGGAACTGGTACTAATTCCCATACATCTAGACGATCGAACTCATGAATTTCTTCTTGCATTGCATTAAACCAGCTGTCCTCAGAGATTGCAGTTTTAACATCTTTTGGTTCGATCTTGAAGAGTACTGAGTTGAAGAAGCACCATAAGGCATCAGTAGCTAATTGTTTTCGAGTTGATACGGAACGAGAAGGATTCCCAATGATGTTATCCAATGGATGGTCATGTGTCCATTTTCTAAGGTGTTCGTGTGGTTGTTGTTGAAGGACTGATGTAGCAGAGTTTATATCCCCTGATGAAGATGGTTCAGGTGTTGGTTCAGGGGCAAAGATGTTTTCAAATGGAGCATCTTCGGGAGTAGCAAAGGGATTAACTTCATCATTGGTGTCAGAAATACTTCCATGATGTACATTCGATGATTGATGATTCGTTGATGAGACAGAGTGATCAGTAGCAGGCGCTTCTTGGCTCAATGACATTGATACTGAAGGGTTGTCTTCAGTGACGGGGATAGGAGTAGCCTCTGTTGTTGGAATTGATAGATCATTGGCACTTGGTTCATACTATTCATCAAACATTGGATCAAATAATTTCTTCAAATCATCTTCAGATGAAGGTACATATGGAGTTGCTGGAGAGGGAATTGGTACAAGGGATGAACCAATTGGACTGTTTTGAAGTGCGGGTCCAGAACCGGATTGTCCTGGATCCATTTGACCGGTCAGCTCATCGAACGTAACGTGAATTGTTTCCATGATATTTCGGGTTCTCTTGTTGTAGATTCTGTAACCCTTCTTGTTTGGTGCATAACCAACAAAAACTCCAATATCTGCCTTTGCTCTTAATTTTCCTAAGTCTTGACCGTCATTCGTTGGATAGCACAAGGCACCAAACACATGAAGGTAGGAAAGATCAGGTTTTCGTTTATGAACTAGTTCATATGGAGTTTTTTCATAAGAGGTGTGAATAAGGGAACGATTTTGGGTGTAGCAAGCAGTGGCAATGGCTTCAGCCCATAGAAACATTGGAACTTTTGAATAAATTAGCATTGTTCTTGCGGCTTCCACAAGAGTTCGATTTCGTCTTTCAACAACACCGTTCTGTTGAGGAGTTCATGGAACACTTCTTTGATGACTGATTCCAACACTTTCATAAAACTGAATTAAGTCTTTGTTAACAAACTCTGTGCCATTGTCAGTTCGAACATTCCTGACAGTATTGTTGAGTCGAACCTGAAGCTGTTTGATGAGTTTGATGATGACAACTGGAGTTTCATCCTTTGTCCTCAAAAACTTAACCCAAGTAAATCGAGAGTAGTCATCAACAACTACTAGAATATATTTCTTCCCATTTATCCTTTGCACTCTCATTGGTCCGCACAGATCCATATGAAGGGTATGAAGGACTTCCATTACAGAGTTTGTGGGTTTTGGTTTGTGGGCATATTTCGTGCTTTTTCCCAATTGGCAGGCTGAACAAAGATGATCTTTTTCATACTTTAATCTAGGTAAGCCTCTGACAAGATCCTTTCTGGCAAGGTTATTAATGGTGCCGAAGTTCAAGTGATTGAGACGACGATGCCATAACCATGACTTTGTTTTCGAAGCCTTTGACAACAAGCAGATTGGAGAGGACTTCATCATGTCTTCGATAGAGATGGTGTATAGGTTTGAACCACGAGTTCCTCTTAATAATTCCACACCATCAAGTTCTCTAACGAAACAAGTATGTTTTCTAAAAGCCACTTCAAGATCGGAATCACAGAATTGACCAACAGAGAATAAGTTATGACCAAGACCTTCCACATAGTATACCCGGGAAATTACACTATCTCCAACCACATAATCTCCATAGCCCATAATAGCTCCAAAATGGTCGTTTCCGAATCTAACTGTCCCGATGAATTTACTCACGAAGTTCATGAGTCGCGATTGGTCTCTAGTCATATGCTTGGAACAGCCTGAGTCCAGGTACCACAGAACGATTTGAACGATCTACAGTTGAACACAGACAGGAATGGATAACTGGATAAATGGGATCCCTATGCAAGAATGGGTTCCATTTGGTTAGTAACAGTGATTGGGACACCCACATCAGAAATATAAGCCATGGAATCATTAGGAATAGATGCAGTGCTGGTGTCTGTATTTGTCCTATTCAAAGTATGTTCACTTCTTAAGGAAATAGTTCTACCAGTAGGCATCCATTTTCTAGAGGGCATTGTCTTATCAGATTGAGGGCAAAACTGATTAATCTTATGGCCAACAAGTATCCATTGATAACCTATCTTACTAAATGTTCTTCCTGTGGGTTTTCACTGTTTTCTAACTTTCTTACTTCTTTGCCTTTTAGCCTTTTTGGCATGATTTTTTGCATTAACAATTTTAACTGGGCATTTGACAGCATTAGACAAAACATTCACACCACTTTCATGGTTAGCAAATGAATTCAAGCAGACATCATTACATGGTTTGCATATAGTAGCAGAATTCGAATTAATTACAGTACGCTTATAGCTAATACTAGAATCAATACGATTCGTTTTATTCAACTCAAACATAGTGTTCCTAGGGTGATCTTCTACTCTTTTCCAATGCACATTCTTAGCTTGCAAGGTCCTATCATTCCTTGTATTGCCTTGAGACTTTGACCTGCTCGCTTTAATGTCACTGATTACTCCTGTAGATGGAATGGGAAAATTAGTTGGTTTTGCTACTTTTTGCATTTCCTGTTTAGATGTGCTGGGTTCTGAACTACTTGAAGGCATACTAGAGTTCACATTCATGGTATTGGGCATTGAATGAGTTGTATGCTTGGCACTAGGCATAGAACAGGGTATCAAGGGATTGACTTGCTCACCTAAGGTTTTGGGGCATATTGTAATTAAGCATTCTAGAAGTTCTTGAGATCGTTTGGCATATAAGCATGCATGGCCAATTGCATTATCAAGTGGTTTCTCTAACTTATCCTCTTCTACAATCTCACGGAGACATTCTAGGCTGTCTTTAAGGTATGAGAAATATGTTTGAATAGCAAGTTTGTTATTCCTAAGATGAGGAGGAACATATTTCACAGTCAAAGCATATTTATTATAGACATGCACCTTTGAAGCACCATTCTCCCCATTTGTCATTGGCATTTTCCCTTTTACCTGACTCTTCAGATTCTCAATTTCCTTTTGCAACGAGGTTATTTTTTCATTATTTTTGTTACGAGTGACTTTTATTGACTCAAATAACTCATTGAAATGACGTTTAACCTTTTCATTTTCTTCAAGAAAACTCTCATTTTCCTTTTGTAAAGAATTAACCAAGTTTTGAAGATGAAAAATTTGAGAATTCCGAGAATCTAAAAGAGGAGGCATTTGGGAGCCAGTCACATTGGTCTTTTCACCCTTTAATTGAGAGATTTGGGCTTTCGATCTTTTGATCATGTTATAATGAGCTCGAATTTGTTCATCACGTTTGCTAATTTCAAAAACTGCATCAAACTCAGGAACATCAGAGGATGTATTGATATTTGAGGTTTTAACATTTTCTTTAATATGTTGATATTTTAATTGCAAAGCAAGATGTTCAACTTCTAATTTAGAAAAATGTCTAACCAGGTTATCATGATCATCCTTTTCGATTTTCTCATGCAATTTTGAATTCGTTGTTTCAAGCTCAATTACACGATCATGGGAAACTTTCAAAGCAACAGATAATTCATGAAATTGAGATGCAGTAATAGAAGAATTCGTAGCAACGTAAAACACATCTTGAGCAACACATTGGGAAATCAAGTTCTCATTTAATATATGCAGATTCTTCCTTTCAATTTTATTATATTTAAGTTCCCATTCATAATCATTGACCTCGACAATCATTGCATCAAATTCCTTTTCCATTTCTTTAATATCAGTGTTTATTCCAATTTTAAGACTCTCAAATTGACCTTTTAATTGTTTAAAGACAGGCATGACCTCGGTTAAATAACATTCTTTGGTTTGCTCAAAACCCCTTTCCCCCTCAGTTATCCTTGTAGGTGTGATTTTCTTCTTACACGTTTTCTCAAAATCAACATACAGCTGATAAACAACATATAGGCTGATTAAGGTCCTGCTATTAGTGGCAATAGATCTAGGAACTAGGTGCATTGGTGTATTAGGAGGATACACAATTGCTTTTGGCAATTTCCTAAGGGGAGGGCTAGAAACAACAAGATTCTCTGCTTTTTGCTTATCTAAATCCATTTTCCAGAACACTTGTTTAGGAGTTAGAAGTGTCTGAGTCTTAAACTTGTTTAAGGAGATCCAGTTTTCCTTAGTGTAATCATGAGGTTTGATCGTTATGTTATTCTTTTTACACTCAGGATTTTCTAGCTTCTTGTTCATTTTCTCCCTAGTGACTTCATCTGATATCTTATCTTCCTCAGTGCACTCAACGCAACTAGGTTTCTGCCTAGGCTTAAGGATTTCATTACCATCATAAAGTACCTTATGAGCAGCTCTAGCCTTTTTAATAACCTCTGGACTTGGTTCCTCAACAAGGGGAACGCTATGCTTATCGCTTAAGACTCTATGCTTAGTGATCATGTGAGCAGTCTGAATGGTATTCCCTTGTACGTACAACTTATTCTCAAGTTTATTTTTCGAAGTTTTTAGATTGGAAAAATCATTCAAAAGTTTTGATTCCTTAGCATTGAATTCTTGCTTAAGTATTTTCACATTTTCTTGAAGTTCTTGTTTTTGCTTAGCAGTTTTAGAAAGCTTTTCTTGTAAGGAGTTTAACTCTTGTTTTAATACTTCTTCTCTAAAATTACTTTTTCTAATAATTGTACGCATTTGGTTATCCATATCCTGCTCACGGGTAGTTAACTCAAACTTAGCACGTTGTTCATAAATAGCAACTTGTTCCTTATAGGTATTGAGCACAGTGGTCAAGGAATCATCAGGCACAAATGCAGTGTATTCATCAGGCATACATTCATTGTTAATTGCAGAAGACTCATCACTAGGTACAACAAGACTATCATCTTGTTTCACATATTGTTCAGATGGGATAACATTGTTATTTCCCATATTTTTCAATATCTGACTCAATGACTTCAGTAGATTGTACTTCATGGTGAATCTTTTGCTCATCAACCACATCATATAGTTTGAGTACCTCTTTAATGATGGATTCCTTGGATGGACTGGCTTGTTGAGATAAAGAGGTCATTGGAGAGATATTAGCCATGAAGATAGTTTGTGCACATGGTTCATCATCAACGTCCGAGTCAAATACATCACAGTCTGCAACTTGAAAGGCGTTGGGATTGTTCTGAGCAGCATGCACTGGTTGTTCGTCCACATCTCCATCATATGTTCTAGCATTCCCATCAGTCAAGAACAACAGCTCCTCTTCATTCAACATTACACCATTATCTTGTGCTTGAACCAACAACATCTTGTCCCTGAAGTATTCTATGTTTTGAGGGCGTTTTGG
Source organism: Chrysanthemum seticuspe (assembly GCA_019973895.1). NCBI lineage: Eukaryota > Viridiplantae > Streptophyta > Magnoliopsida > Asterales > Asteraceae > Chrysanthemum > Chrysanthemum seticuspe. The sequence continues at coordinate 320,746,995 of BPTQ01000007.1, read as the reverse complement.
TTGAGCACAGTTCCTAGCAATGTGCCCTTCTCCACCACAGTTGTAGCACTTGATTGGCTTTGCTTGACCCTGGTTTCCATTCCTTCCCCAATTCTGATTAGCAGCATAGCCTCTACCAGCTCCACCTCTTCCTTGTTCGTACTGCCTTTCTTGAACTGGTTGTACTATAAGCTTTCCATCTCTGACCAAAGCATGGTTGTGTAGATTGGATGCAGTCCTGATTTCATTGTTAGTGTGAAGTCTGTTGGTATGTGGAGAGAAGGTTAAGTTTTGTTTAACCATAAGAGCTAATTTATTGATAAAGTGTTTCATAACTGCATTGGCATCAGGTTGCTTATATCCCGAATCAGGAACGGACTTGTGATTATCATTTCCAGTGGGTGTGACTTGTGATGCTTTGGTGAAGAATGAAGTTGTATCATTTGATGAGCTTGTTTCTCCTGGTTGATATTTGAACTGTTCAAGAATCCTTTTTTCAAACATAGCATGTTTCTCATTCTGAAGAAGGAAGGCATACAATTGCTCATAGTTGGTGTTCTTAAGTCCTTTGGTAAGCTTCACAGAAGTGACAAACTTGTGCCATTCGGGATTCATGTTGTTTACGAATTTTGAGTTCAGCTGAATGTTTGGCATAGTCATCTTGATATTCCTCATATCATTCACCAGCTTATGGAATCTCACGTAATATTCATAGACACTTTCTTCAGGTTTCATCTTAAAGTGCTCGAATTCATCATACAGCTGTGATTCTCTATCTTCTATAGTCAATTCAGAACCCGAGAGAAGCATCTTGACATTATCCCAAACCGCCTTGGCTTCTGTGTTGTGATTGATCAGCTTGTAGATATCTTTTGGAAGACCCTGAAGTATGATGTTAGAAGCCCTGATATCAGCATCAAATCTCTTTTTCTCCTTATCACTCAGCTCATCATATGTCTTTCGTCTGTCTAAGCCAAAGATCATTGTACCATCTGCTGCAGTATCAATTATGTCTCTTGTGATCTCAACCAGATAAGGTCCTTCATCAATTGACTTAAGGATGTTAACTTCATTCTCCTTTCCTAAGCAGTACAGCCTGATTCTTTGTGACCAAGACTCAAAGTCAGTTCTATCAAGCATGGGAGGACGAGTATCAGATCCTGCAGCTTGCACATCATCAGCAACGGAAGACATGTTTAAATTCTACGGGATTTTATAAATCTTTGACTTAACCGGGAAATAAATTCTTTCACGGGATTTTACAAAATCAAGAGAGAAACCGTAAAACTTATACACTTATGCGTAGACAATAACTTTACGCGTAGCAGCTTAGGCGTAACAACAGACTTATGCGTAGACACAAGCTTATGCGTAGACAGAGCTTACGCGTAGTCAAGAGCTTACGCGTAGAGTTTTAGGGTAAAAGGCTTAAGTTTATGCGTAAACCAAAGCTTAGGCATAATAACCTTATGCGTAAGTTTCCTTTAGGCGTAAGACAAGCTTATGCGTTAGAAAAGGCTTATGCGTAAGAATTTTTACGCGTAAGTTTTATGCTTATGCATAAAATTAGGGTTTTACCTACAAAAATCTCTTACACTTCACAGTGCACGAGATATCCAAATTCGAAGTGTTTTTCAGGCTTATCCAAGCAAGAAGAACACTGAGTAACCACCAGAAATGAAGATCTCGTGAAAAACACTTTACGCGTAGGATTCAGCTTACGTGTAGAACTAGGGTTTTCACATGCGTAGGAAGTACAAATTTTGCCAAACACGTTTTTATGATCAAAACCATTTAGTAAACCAGATTATAATGATGATACAACCTTAAAAACATCAAAACAACAAAGCTTGAGGATCAAAACCACGAATCTCTCTTACGCGTAAGTTCGTACACACGTATCCAAACACTCTTAAAAAACAAGAAAAACTTGTAAAGTTTGAACCTTTTTGCAAGAAACTGAAATTTAAGCACTCAATAAACCTTAACCCACAAGAATCTTGGATTAAAAAGTGTAAATTTTAAAGCTTTAGGAGTACAAAAACTCGTATACGAGACTACTCCTAAACACCACTTTACGCGTAAGAAACCAAACCTTATCCCAAAAATAACAATCAAACCAAGAACATGAGAGATGGATGATCAAACCATGGCTCTTGATACCATTTGTAGGATCTTGGTTTATCACAAGTAAGGGGTAAAGAGATAAGGTTTGGAGAGAGAAAGTGTGAGAGGATGGGAACTTTAGAGAGACAAAGAAAAATGTATTATGAAAGCTCTAACCCTTTGCCTTGGAGGGAAAAGGGTATTTATATGGTACAACCTTACACGCCTCTAATAGGCTGTGGATCAGGCATACAGTGGGTAAAGACCCGTCCGTCCTCCACGGTGTTACAAAGTATACTAAATACTATCATAGACTTACTACGACTACGAGCTTTCTAACGAGTATATATACTTAAGGTGACCGACACTTTAAGTACTGGATTTAGTAAATCCCAACATGACTATAAACTAAGTTTCACAAAGATTACTCAAGCATTAAAAACACAACGATAGCTTAGTGCAATCCTAAGCTAATTACAATTAAGATAAGAGACAACCAATCAATAATTAATAACTAGGTTTCATAGATCTAAGCAAACACACAAGAATTTAGCCTGACATGTTAAACATGCAAGCATACACACATACAATCGAAGACATAATGAAATCAATGAAGTAAATTATTTATCTTGATGTAAAATAGGGTATGAGAACCCTAAGATACTGTCCAAACCGGACCAAAATCGTTTTAGGTTTTTACTCCACAAGTCTACCTCCTCAAATTCTGAAAATTCGATTTCTATATATAATTTAACATTCGCGACGGCGTCACCTTATAGTTGGGATGCCGTCAGATCGCCGTCATTAAGGTTTAGTCTTGGCCAAGTCATCATTGGGACGGCGTCACGTTGTGGTTGTGACGCCGTCAGTCTTCAGCAGTGACGTCATCTGAATCTGGATCTAGGCCATCTGAGAAGAAAAGTCTTCGTGACGTCGTTACTCTTCAAAGCCTGACGCCGTCAGGTGTAAAATAGCAAAATCGCTACTAAGTCGTCAAAAATTCAATTACATAAAGAGGGATGGCGTCGCCCTCTGTTTGGGACGCCGTCAGGTGTAATTCCAGCAGTTTGAGTGTCTTGATCTTGACTTAGCCATTTTCTTCACATATTCACTCCTTTTCGTCCAAAAATGCATCATTCCAGCATTTTGCTTCCAAGAGACCTAAAAAGTGAAAAGGAATGAAATTAAGCAGTAACGGACATAAAAGTGGGCGATTAAGGGCTTAAATGACCCCTTAAAAGTGTACATTTTAAATCCTTATCATAGGGAATCATGGTGGTTTAGCGAGGAAGTGCAATCCAAAGTTAAAGAGAAACATTATAGGTTCAGAGAGCTTCTTTTGTACCGAGAGGGCCAACAAGCAGACATTACAGCAGCAGAAGAGAGGTATAAAGTAGCTAAAAGGGAAGCAAAAAAGGCAGTTTCTCAGGTGAAGGACAAGGCGTACGAGGACTTGTATAAGAAATTGGACTCCAAAGAGGGGGTTAATGATCTTTTCAAGATTGCTAAAGCCCGAGAGAGAAGAAGGAGGGATTTAGGAAACGTAAGATATATCAAAGATGAAGACGGTCGGAAAATTCTGAACAAAGAGGGTATTAGGAAGAGATGAGGAGAGTATTTATCCTCTCTTTTCAATGGAGGAAGTACTTAAGGAAGCGGGGCAGAAGAGAACCCTAGCCAACGGCAAGAGTGCTACTATTCGAGGATTAGCCAACCAGAAGTGAAGGTTGCACTACAGAAGGGTCGGACCAAATACCCATAGAAGGTTGGAGGTGTCTGGGTGACGAGGGGTAGAATGCCTGACATGCCTCTTTAACAAGATCTTCTTAGGTGATAAGATGCCAGAAGAATGGAGAGTCAATGAAGTCATCCCCATCTACAAGCACAAAGGGGATGTGAAATCGTGTAGCAATTATAGGGGCATTAAGCTTCTTAGACACACCATGAAGCTTTGGGATAGAGTTATTGAGAGAAGGTTGAGAAGGGAGACGAGGGTGTCAGAGAACCAATTTGGTTTTATGCTACAAATGTATTCGATTGAGGCTATTCACCTTCTCAAAAGCCTCATGGAGAAATATAGAGAAAGACAAAGGACCTGCATATGGCGTTTCTCGACCTTGAAAAGGCTTACGATAGTGTCCCTATAGAGTTGATTTGGAGAACCCTTATTGATAAAGGAACCCCAAGGAGATACGTGGGGGTCATTAAGGATATGTACGGGGGGGGGCTAAGACCCGTGTATGAACCACAATGGGGATCTGATGCAGGTTTTACTGACCAGGTCTTAATATTTATAGTGTCTCGTTATACCTATGGTCTACCCTAGTGCACTAACGGGCAGTGTACCCGGTCGAGTGTAGTGTAGTCAACGGTAAAGCCGAGGTTGTCCCAAGAGCTATGTGTGTTGGATTATTACTAAGTCTAGGTGTCACAGATTAATAATGGTTTCGATAGGGATTTAATTAATTAAACTACTAAAGCAGAATAAAGCAAATAAAAGGAAATAAAGGATAAAGGGAAATCAATAGAGGAGAGTGGTGCTAACCTAGTTAATCCTCCTAGCTAGTTATGTCTACGTCTACTTACTTCCAATTACTTCAGGTGGGGTCAAAGTCGAGAGGACAGCATTTGGTCAATTCGCCCTAACCTATCAGCAAAGATGCCACCACAGGAGAAGTCAGGTGTCCCCTCATAAGTCCTGTTGTTCCTGGTCCCCTAAGTCAAGTCATTAAGAACCGCTACATGCTAGATTTATAATAGTGAATGCCCGGCCATTAGGTACTTAGACACGCACCCCCTAATTCTTAAGTTCATCCAAACGATAGGTGATCTGTTGGTAAAATCGCACAAGTAGAAAGGGTCATCAGTTGGTCATATCTTACCCTTCCCGTCTCAGTCCGCTCACCTAGGGTCAATTGGTCATATCTCCTAGGCAATTGGCCTCTATCGCCATTCAAAACTACCGAACCAAGGGTGGCTACCAATAAACTATGCATGCATACACTTAGAAATAATTGTACGGAAGTAAAGTCAACGCAAACAAAACAATTAAGGAATCATAACTAGGCCAGCACCAAAAGGTTCTTAGCCGCTCATATTAATCATGCAAACCAATTCAATATTCAAAGGTACGAAATACATGAATTGAAAGTAAAAGAAATATAAAACGCTAATGCTTATCGAAGGGGAGTGATTTCTCCCTTGGAGACAGCTCCGTATGCTCCTCTAGACCTGCCTTGAGCTTTTTCTCACGTTCTCTGAGTATTGTGTGTGGAATGGAATGAATAGAAATTCTGGAATTCGTGGGGTATTTATAGGCCAGATCTGGGTTACGGCGTAACCCATATAGGAGTTACGCCGTAACCTTCTATTTCTTCGAATAATGCACTAGATATGATGGTTACGGCGTAACCTTATGAGTGGTTACACCATAGTCTTAGATAAACTCGGTTACGTCGTAAGAGATGCAGTAGTTACGGCGTAAGTAATAGCGGCGTGGAACCTCATTTGACCTAATGTAGTTACGTCGTAACCTTTGAAAAGAGTTACGCCGTAACCTTATGATAAGTTGATTTTCTGAGTCACGCAATAGTTACGGCGTAATGTGAGAGACGATGGAAAACAAGCGTAAATCCATATAAATAATATAAATTACAAGCATTATCGAGAGAAATTGACACTTAATATTCAGGACTATTTGATGTTATCAAATATCCCCCCATTTGAACTCTACTTGCCCTCAAGTAGACCTTATTAGAAAGATTTCTAAAAAGATATCTCCCATAACCTGGAAAATATGAGTTTACAAATCCCTTATGCTAGAATAAAACAAAGCCGAACACCTCACGAAAGGGGAACAGAATACTCAAATCTCTCAACTATTCTAAGTGCCAATTTCGGGGTGATCACTCAATCGCACAGTCATAGCATGTATTCTATTATAAGCTTGGCGGTTACACAAATCTCCACCACTAGAGTTAAGGGCTAAACAATTCTCGAAGGCAATATGGGTAGACACGACAAAGGTTAAGGGGTGACTCGTCATTACTAACATGTCACGGCGAAGTGGACAAAATCAATGATACATGACCAAATCCATGGCCAAGACACCAAATATTGTTCGCTGCATCACCTAGACACGCTTCATGACTAAAGGGTAGGATAAGACATGGGATAAATAATTGGTGTAAAATAAAAAAAACAAGCAGGTAGTCTAAATCTATAAAGTTCAAGAGACAATTCTACTCCCGTCCCCCCACTTGATTGTACAAAGTCCCTTTTATACTAAGCATTAAATAAAGGTGAAGAGAAAGGTAGAATTAGAGCGAGAACTTCCCTGAAATTTGCTCCATAAAGAAGGAAGGCCCACGAAAAAGAGACGTGCCTTCGTATAAGCATCATGAACAAACTTCAATCCCTGAAATCACACTACCGACAAGCATAATTCTAAAAAGAAAAAAAATGAAAAATGAAAAATGAAAAACAAACCTAACTCACTTTCGTAGGAATCACGATTGCATTTAGCGAATGCAACAATCCTTTTAAACCACTTGGTGTCCCAAGTGGACGAGTGAAGTCTCGTGAGGGTTTACAGGGAACACACCCACAAAGTTCATTTAAAATACTAATACAAGGTTATTGTGTTTTAAAAGGAAAGAATTAAAGCAGAGGAAGGTTATGTCGTAACTCTTTTGAGGGAGTTACGCCGTAACTGGCAAAACCTGGTATAAGCTGCAAAGCGAGTGGTTACGGCGTAACCACGGAGATGGTATTACGCCGTAATTGGTAATGCGTCAAGAATCCTGCTGCTAAAAGGTTGGTTACGGCGTAATCACCAAGATGAGTTACGCCGTAACTATGTTCAGATCAGCAAACTGCAGCAGCAATTACTTCCTCGTTTCCTGCAAAAATAGTTAGAAAACACAAAACCCTACAGAAATAGAAATAAAACAAAATAAATGGATAATTCGGGTTGTCTCCCGAAAGAGCACTTTTTTTTATTTACGAGTCTTTAAGTTAGACTCAAAGCCGTGGGGCTTCTATGGGGGCCTTTGGACTTCCCCGACCTCTTCAATATCTTTCATTAAGTTATGCCTCATCCAGGCGACATTCGTAGCCGTTCTGAGGTATTCATTGGTATCGATTTTCCGGATTTTACAAAAATTTTCCTCCGGTCCCAAGTGGTAGCGAGTGAATTCGAATTTTTCGACAATAATAGGTAGTGGTCTCTTGTAGGGAATCCCAGGGAGTTTGCACCTCCTTTGCTCATAAGCTTCGTCGTCGGGATCAGTAAACTCTTCATTATCTTGCAACTCGAGATAATCTAGGATCCCTTCAATGTCATCATCATCAGAAGTTGTACCTTTGAACCATTCTTCATCGAGCAGATTCTACACTAGTACGCGCTTGCACTATTCTTTTTCATCTCTAACCAACTCCTTGTCATTCTCAATTGTTATTTCACTCGTGTTGTTGAGACTTTCGTATATTCTCTTTGGTTAATGTATCCACATGTCCAAACTTAATCTTTACCCAACTATCGAATCCTAGGTTGTTCAGCCAAGGCAAACTCGTTCTCTCCTCATCATTGGTTGAGGACCAAAAGAATTCGTCTTTTACTATTCTCCCAGAGCTGCTTCCCCCGTTACACATATCGTCATACGGGTTGCATAATGCCCAGAAAATTTCCCCAGGAGATTTTACTCTTTCGCACCAGCGACTGCGTATTTCCTTATTGTCAGATTCACTTAAATTCTCATCCATTCAGTAGATGTCTTTATTAGCCACTTCCTTTTTTCGAATGTGCTCCTCGTAATCAATTTTTAGCTTCTTAAGAAGATTCGGGTTAATCTTGGCATCTCTGAATTGTACTGTGTACCAGTCATCAAATGCCAAGTCACCGAACTTAATACAATGTCTTTCACGCTCATGAGGGCATGTCCACTCTTCCTCTCTTTCACTATCCCCGCCGTTGCAATACTCACGGAAGGGATTGCATGTGGGCCATGCTTGTGTGGACTCCTCGTCAGTAATGATGACCGGAGTACACCAGTGAGTGATAAGTGGCTCTTCTTCATCTTCAAGGGAGAGTTTCTCGAGTCTTTCATCATCAGTATATGCAGGCCACATAAATTTGTTATGGTTGATCCTATCCTTATTGCTTCCTCCATCGCAAACCTCATTTCTCGGGTCACACGAGGCCCAAAGATCATACCAATCCCCCTTAGCAACCGGTATCATTTTGCACCAGTGATATTTCTTCTTAGATTTGGGTAGAGGGCACAAGTCAATGTCGTGAGACCTTTTGTTTCCTGATTCGTCCACTTCGAGGAATTTTTCTGCCCACGTATCCCAGTTACGCCGTAACTGAGATTCTTGGTTACGGCGTAATTCGTTAGAGTCGTTTTCCTCAGTATTCTTCATAACCCCGTTATCGTTGTCAAAAACATAGTTACGCCGTAACTCATAAGGCAGGTTACGGCGTAACTCAGATATGTGGACGAAATCATCCCCTGCATCCGTATCATTGGCCTGAACCTTCGAGTTATCATCAGCAAAAATCACTTTGAATTCCATAGCCGGTTTAGATCCTTCAGGTTTATTGTTATTCATCCTTACTTTTTCACTGAGCTTTTCCACCATGGATTCTAGGTTTTTCAGAGTTGTGTCTCGTGCTTGGAAAGGTTTCTATCAGTGTTTTCCTGGAATTCTTTTAACCATTCATCTTGTTCCTTTTGTCTTTGGGCTGAACATTCCAGGAACTTATTAATTGTTTCTTCAAGACTGGGCTTTCTTTCTTCATAATGCCCACGGTTGTAATTTGCACGATACCCATTACTATTTCGATTATCTCCGTAAAATGGTCGATTTTCTCCATACTTGGCTTCTTCAATATTCTCTTCGTCCACATGAGGACAATTCTTCGTGAGATGTCCTCCTCCACAGCTTTCACAACCTACTTGGATGGCATGAACGGTTTCTCTGACCTTCAGCATATCTCGACTGAGATTTTCAATTTTACTAGCGATTGTTGCAATTCCGTCAAAACTTCCGCCTTAGTTTCTTTTACTTCCACCGTCGTGCCATTTTTTAGAGTGATCCGCCATTTTTTGAATGGCTTCAATTGCAAGAGTAGGAGTCATGTTCGGGATAGGTCCTTGATAGTCCATCATTTGCCTTGTAGTTATGTTAATTCCTTTGTAGAAAATGTTGACCTTCTGCTGGTTGTACAGATCATGTGTAGGACACTTGTAAAGGAGATTGTTGTATCTTTCTCAGGCTTGATACAACGTTTCGTCGTCTTCTTGTTTGAAATTATGGATCTCCAAAAGCTGGTTAGAAATCTTTGATGGCGGACAATATCTCTGAATAAAGTGCTTCTTAAGTAACGCCCAAGTATTAATTGCCCCGGCGGGCAATCTTTCGATCCATCTTCTGGCAGCTCCAGTAAGAGTCATTGGGAATACCCTTAGCATAACAGCATCATGAGACACGCCCGAAATGTTGAAAAGGCTTGCAATGTATAGGACATTTTCAACGTGCTCATATGCATCTTCGTCCTTGTTTCCTGAAAAAGGGTTAGCACGAATCTCCCTCATAAATTGGTCTTTGATTTTGAAACGGACATCCGCTCCAATTGCCGGTCTTACGAGACCTGGCCCTTATTCCGCTCTTGTCAACGCCAAGTATTCCTCAAGAGTGAGGTCATTGATGTCAACAACTTCCATGGTACATGAAAACTTGAAATATGATCGTGAGAAAAGTTTTAAAACGAAATGAAAGACTTAGTATTAATCCTAATATAACTCCCTAGCAGCGGCGCCAAAAACTTGATGCAGGTTTTACTGACCAGGTCTTAATATTTATAGTGTCTCGTTATACCTATGGTCTACCCTAGTGCACTAACGGGCAGTGTACCCGGTCGTGTGTAGTGTAGTAACGGTAAAGCCGAGGTCGTCCCAAGAGCTATGTGTGTTGGATTATTACTAAGTCTAGGTGTCACAGATTAATAATAGTTTCGATAGGGATTTAATTAATTAAACTACTAAAGCATAATAAAGCAAATAAAAGTAAATAAAGGATAAAGGGAAATCAATAGAGGAGAGTGGTGCTAACCTAGTTAATCCTCCTAGCTAGTTATGTCTACGTCTACTTACTTCCAATTACTTCAGGTGGGGTCAAAGTCGAGAGGACAGCATTTGGTCAATTCCCCCTAACCTATCAGCAAAGATGCCACCACAGGAGAAGTCAGGTGTCCCCTCATAAGTCATGTTGTTCCTGGTCCCCTAAGCCAAGTCATTAAGTACCGTTACATGCTAGATTTATAATAGTGAATGCCCGGCCGTTAGGAACTTAGACACGCACCCTTTAATTCTTAAGTTCATCCAAACGATAGGTGATCAGTTGGTCAAATCGTACAAGTAGAAAGGGTCGTCAGTTGGTCATATCTTACCCTTCCCGTCTCAGTCCACTCACCTAGGGTCAGTTGGTCATATCTCCTAGGCAATTGGCCTCTATCGCCATTCAAAACTACCGAACTAAGGGTGGCTACCAATAAACTATGCATGCATACACTTAGAAATAATTGTACGGAAGTAAAGTAAACGCAAACAAAACAATTAAGGAGTCATAACTAGGCCAGCACCAAAAGGTGCTTAGCCGCTCATATTAATCATGCAAACCAATTCAATATTCAAAGGTACGAAATACATGAATTGAAAGTAAAAGAAATATAAAACGCTAATGCTTATGGTAGGGGAGTGATTTCTCCCTTGGAGACAGCTCCGTATGCTCCTCTAGACCTGCCTTGAGCTTTTTCCCATGTTCTCTGAGTATTGTGTGTGGAATGGAATGAATAGAAATGCTGGAATTCGTGGGGTATTTATAGGCCAGATCTGGGTTACGGCGTAACCCATATAGGAGTTAAGTCGTAACCTTCTATTTCTTCGAATAATGCACTAGATCTGCTGGTTATGGCATAACCTTATGAGTGGTTACACCGTAGTCTTCAATAAACTCGGTTACGTCGTAAGAGATGCAGTAGTTATGGCGTAAGTAACAGCGACATGGAACCTCATTTGACCTAATGTAGTTACGTCGTAACCTTTGAAAAGAGTTACGCCGTAACCTTATGATAAGTTGGTTTTCTGAGTCACGCAATAGTTACGGCGTAATGTGAGAGACGAGTTACGCCGTAACTTCTTCAAAATAGCATATTGTGATAAATCTTTAGATAATTCTCCAGTTCCGCGTCTCTTTAGCTCCAATGCTCGTAATTTACCTAAAAGTGGAAAACAATGGAAAACAAGTGTATATCCATATAAATGATATAAATTACAAGCATTATTGGGGGAAATTGACACTTAATATTCAGGACTATTTGATGTTATCAGGATCTCTGAGTTTTCCGAGTGGGAGTTGGGCTCCATCAGGGTTCTGCCATTAGCCCTTACCTCTTTGCCCTGATTCTAGATGAGTTATCTCAAGGGATTCAGGAGGTCATCCTGTGGTGCATGATTTTTGTTGATGACATTGTGTTGGTGGCAGAATCAGCGGAAGGGCTTAACAATAGACTTGAGCACTTGAGGGAGGCTCTGGAAGTCAATGGTCTTCGGGTGAGTAGAGAGAAGACTGAATACCTGAGATTTGATTTTGGAAGGATCGAGTCATGTCACCATGAAGAAATTGATATTCGTATCGGTGACCAGATCCTGCCACCCAATGAGTCATTTAGATATCTGGGCTCGATGATTCATAAATCTAGGAGGATTGATGAGGACGTAACCCACCGGATTAGAGCTGGTTGGGCGAGATAGAGGGCGACATCGAGAGTCCTATGTGACAGGAATGTATCCCTAAAGTTAAACGGAAAATTTTATAAGGTGGCGATTAGACCTGCTATGATGTACGGGTCTGAGTGTTGGCCCATCACCAAGGCCCTTGCTAACAGGGTAGAAGTGGCCGAACTGGGGATGCTAAGATGGACTTGTGGTAAATCCTTGCTGGACATGATCCCGAACGGAGTCTTCAGAACGGAACTCGAAGTCGAGAATATTATCTCGAAGATAAGGGAAGGAAGGTTGAGGTGGTTCGGTCATGTGAGGAGGAGGCATTCAGCAGCGCCAGTAAGAAGAGTCGAAGCCCTAGTAGTTGATGGGGTGAGAAGAAGGGGTAGACCCAAACTCATGTGGGAGGATAAACTTAAGCTTGACATGAAGGAGCTTCTCTTATCTAAGGACATGACCTCAGATAGGAAGGTGTGGAGAGATAGAACTAGGATTGGCGGGTAGTTCCGGCTTGATTTAGTGAGTGTAGGTTGTTTTGGGGGCTTAGTGGGCTAGGTGCTTTGCCTTAGTTTTAGGCCCCGTGCGTAGTTTTTTCTTGTTTGCCTTTGTTTTTGGCCCCGTGTGTTTCTCCCCTAGGTTTGCCTTCTTTTTCTTGCCCCATGCGTTTTTGGTTTTGGCTTTGCCTCCGTCTTAGGCCCCCACGCGTTGCTTTGCTCTGCTCTGTGTTGCTGCCTTAGGTTGTTTGCTTTGTTCTGCTAGCGTGTTTTCCTGCTTGTTGTTTGTTGTCTTTTGCCTTTTATGCTCTCTCTGCTTTTCTCCCTCACCCGCACACATGCACTAGCTGAAGGTCTCATTGGAAGCAGTCTCCCTATTTCCGAGTTTATCCTGGGGTAGGGGTAGGATCTGTCTACATTCTACCTTCCCCATACCTTACCCCGACGGGATTGGGTTTGTTGTTGTTGACATTTATTATACATGCTTTCAGCCCAAATTTGAAGTATCTTCAACAAAACTAAGCCCACCAATTTTATTTTATTTTTTAAATTATATCAGGTAAATTATGATTAAACCAATCTTACAGTTCATTGTTCAAAAAGATTTTACCATAATATTACTTTTCCCCTCATATTTCAATATCCTGGGCTCCTAGCTCCCACTAGCTTGACCTAATCACTTGTTTACTCCGGATATGGGTATGTTTGGCACAATAGGCTAAGGCTGGGGCTTGAGTTGGAGATGGGGCTTGGGCTTATATTATAAGCCGAAAGTTGAATACTATGTTTTTATAAGCTATTTGGCGAATTAGTTAGAGCTGAGGCTTATTAATGTAAAATCACATAAAAATTAATCAAATTAATTTCACATATATTTTGTGCTTTACGTGATAATTCATTATATTTTTAAGAGTATTCAAGTAATTTAACTATTCATAAGCCTCTATAAGCCCCATTTTATGGGCTTGGGCTATGGATGCTTGTGATTTGTTTTATATACCGACTTATTTTAAAAGCCCAAGCTCCGATAAGCCCATATAAGCCTCTTGCCAAACATACCCTATTATGTCGTGTACGAGTTATTCGAAAACATGTTGTAGCTGACTAGGGGTAGAAATGAGCCGAGTCGAGCCCGAGTCTGCCAGAGCTCGAGCTCGACTCATTTATATGTATAAAGCTCGAGCTCGTTTCGAGCTTCATATTTTGAGCTCGAGCTCGGCTCGTGAAATTTTTCACAAGCTCTAGTTTGGCTTGGGCTCGACTAATTTTTGAAGAAAACAAAGTTTAAATAAAGCTCGTCTTGTTAACAAAAGGCTGTAGCTCGTAAACACACAATGCTCGAGCTCGATTACTTCTTTTAAGCTCGTTTATACATGGTTATAGGTATAGACAATATATATATACGTATATATTTCTAAGTCTCGTATAAACTCATGAGCTTACTCGATCTTTTTGTATAGAGCTCGGGCTTGAGCTCGTTTATTAAATAAGCCCAAACTAAGACTCGAGCTCGTTTAAGCTCGGCTCGTTCAATTTTTTATCAATCCAATTTCGAGTTTTTCACGAGCGGCTTGACTCGTTTCCACCCCTATATCTGACCAAACTCCCCCAGTTAATTAAAAACTCGTATTCCAGTTAGACTTTCTCACCCACTAACTAAACCCGACCCGAATGATCACCTCTACCAAAAAGTGCACAACCCGGTCCAGAAATCATTAAAATACAAGAAAGATCTCTCCCACAAAACATTTCATAAAAAAAATGCTACGAATCTTAAACAAATTATCCCTCAACAACCGTCGATGGATGAGCACAAGTACAACCAGGGTAATGAGTTTCGGGGACGGTAGCCATGGTGCTCTGGGGTTACCTGGAATAGGTTCAGATGCATATGAACCAACTACGGTAATATCTTTACCTGATGATGTTTGCAACATTGCTGCTGGACATTATCATTCTCTAGCTGTTACTTCTCGTGGACATGTTTGGTCTTGGGGAAGGAATGCTGAAGGCCAACTTGGTCGTCATCTTGATTCTCCTAGGTATGTTGTTTTCGGTTTTGGTTTTACGAATGTTTGAGGATCAACTTAAGGGGTGTTTGTTGCAGAGAAATATTTTTACTTTTTTATTTTTGGTTGTCTAAATGGAAGGGTTTTTCTTCTTGGGGAAAAAGTTAAGAATTTGAAAACTGTTTAGATAGTGCTACATTTTTCTTTTCCTAACGAAGAAAAAAGTAGAGAATGGTAAATTAGGGGCGTGTTTAGTAATGGAAAACTCCTCTATTTTCTAGAAAGATTTTCCTAGAAAATGCGTTCAAATTGTGTTTTTTCCAAATTTTTCTTGGAAAGATGGAAAACCTGTTTTCTAAGGGTGTGTTTGTTTCATTAAGATGTTTTGGGTCTGAATCTGACTACCACATCTTACTGGTAAGAGGTGGTTAGAAAGTCTAAATCTGAACGAAATAATGTTGTTTGTTTTTGTATAATTGTCCAATGATTTTAAGTGCTCGTTTTTGCAATTTGTTTATTAAACAACGCAATGCGATAATAAGTAAATTATGTAAATATGAAACAAAACTTTTTATCATAAATATAACATAGTTAATAAACAATCAAATATATTATATAAAGTTTACAAAACGAGTAAGAGGCAGTAAGACAAGTCTCCCACCTCTTACTGAGTAAGATGTTATATGTCTAACTGGGTCTTACTCAAAAGATAAAAACAAACAACCAAAACGTCTGTCCACCTCTTACTGGTAAGAGTAAGAGGGCTAGTAAGACTTTTTTTTTAAAAGCAAACACACCCTAAGTCTATAACTAAGTTTTAGAAAATTCCTTTTATGAGTTCTCCATAAGTTTCCCATTTTAGAAAACCCCATCTAAACACGTTTTCATGTGTTCTCTAGAGAGAGAATAGCTCTCTCATTCTCAAGAAAACTGAAAAATGAAAACTAAGAAAACTTTTCCATTACTAAACGCAACCTAGACTTTTCAAATTTTTAGTTAAAGTTTGGGAAATGATATTTTCATTATTTTAAAAAACTTCTCAAAAAATTGCAACTAAACGTGTTTTCTGTTTTTTTTTTCATTTTTCTATGAACAATTTCTTGAAAAAATTGAGTATTTCTCACCAACTAAACACACCCTTAAGGGGTGTTTGAAAAAGTTTATTTTTGTGCGATTAGGAGCTTATGTAATTTTGGTCTTTGTTTCGTAATCTCATTTTTTCGGGTTTATTTTGAAACTTGTGGGCTTGTTACGACGCAATAGGCTTACATAAGCCTATAAGTTTCAGAACAAGGCTGAAAAATTGTTAATAACACATAAGCTCGTAAGTCAAAAAAATAAGCTAATATTTAGCTTATAGCCCTTTAGCTATAGTTATGCTTATCATGTTTAAAATATTTCCATCTATGAAGTCACTTGATGTTACGGACTATTACCTGTATCCACTTATTTGTTTAAATTCCGTATCAATGGATATGATAGTTTTATAAGGTCATGGTTAGCAAAATTACTTTTAAAAAACAATGTGTAGCTTTTTTAGTAAATGTACTTTTGGACCTTTTGGCCGACTAATATATTCTCCTTGAGTCCATCGCCACACAGGGTAAAGACCTCCCATTCTAGAAGGTTGGAGTGGCTCCTTTAGGTTTGTTTGCACCAAGTATGGTTCGAATTTGAGACCTCTCACGTTTTTAGGGTGCCATTCGCAACATATTGCTATTAGGCGGCCACCCCTGGTGGTTAACTTTTAGTAGTTCACATTAGGCAAGGTGGGTCCGTGCTTATTTGAGATAAAACTAGAAGTATTTTTTTAATATATTTCAACTGCTTATTTCTTTTTCTTCTGATTGCATTTTTTTTTTAAACAAGCAATCCCAAACATCCTTTTAGGCTCTTGAACAAGTTGTGCTTATTATAAGTGTGCGTTTGAGGTAACTTATTTGAGGAGCTTAATAAGCTCGTTAAGGTGTCTATTTCAAATGGTTTACTGCCTTTTGTTTGGAAGAAATAAGCTAATAAGTTTAAGCCGTTCTCTTTGAGAATACATAAGCTATCAAGGTTAAGCTTAACCAAACACCCCCAAGTGATAGAATACAATGCAGCTTGCTCGTTTAATAAGCTGGTTCATTTCAAAACTAGTTGTATAAGTTGATAAGTCTAAGTTGTTCGGGTTTATTGAAACAGCTAAAAGAGTATATTAGTGGTATCAAAACATAATAAGGTGATAACTTGTTTAAATAAGGTAATCCAAACAACACCTGTAGTGTTATTGGCTAATTACAATACTAGTTTGCTTATCCTTTCCTCTTTTTTTTTTTTTTTTTTCTTTCTATCATGGGCTAGTATGGTAATTGTATTTTCTCAAGTTTAAGTAGTTAAGTAATTTAAAGATAAGAAATCTCATCAGAAAAATGCCACAAGTTACTTAATTAGTACATTAAGTGCTATAGCTGTTTTACAGTAATAACATCATATAATTTGTGAAATAGTAAGTTAGTAATTTGTTTTATTTACCATGGAATGGATAAACATGATATTTGTAGAGTTTTAAAAGGGAAATACGATATACTGAAAATTTAAAGGATAAATGTGTGATTGCTCCGAAAAACAAACAGCTTATAAGTCCATTTTGTTTTTGTAACAGAGAAACATGGTTCGAACCACACAGAATAGAGGGGTTGAGTGATGTGCAATCTGCATTTGCATCAGGCGTTGTATCTGCAGCCATTGGAGTCGATGGGTCGTTATGGGTTTGGGGGAAATCAAAGCGCGGTCAGTTGGGTCTTGGCACAGGGATCACTGAGGCTGTTGTTCCTTCAAGAATTAAAGCTCTTGCTAATGAAGAGATAACTAAGGTGGTGTAAGTACCATTTTTTGAGGTAGATATCATCTTTAAGATGGTCTCACCTAGGGGTCTTTTGGCATGGAGTTTTGAGAATATATGATGTTACAGAAGTTGCAAATAATTAGTGCATAATGTTTGGCGTATTAAAACTGAGGGTCATTTTACGTGTAAAACTTTATATAGTTAGAAATTTTAAAATACTTGAACTACTTATTATCTGATTATTGGTGAGACAAATATACTGTTTTTGATAAACCAATTAAAACTGCTTATTCTTGACAACTTATCTATAAAGGCAATAAGCAGATAATGAAACAATCCCATTTCCTAAACACCCCTTTAAATTTCATAAGCACAGCAGTTTGTTTTTACAGCTGATTATTTTATGTAACACAGTACAGTCACCTTCAAATGCAATGCCAAACACCCCCTTACAGCTTGAAAAATGGCTAAATAGTAATGTAACAGGTCTCATTTGGATGGGGACATGCTCTTGCACTCACCAAAGATGGAAAGTTATTTGGGTGGGGATATTCAGCCGATGGTAGATTAGGAAAGAGAACAGTTATGGGTGCTTCTCCACTGGATTCAGTGGCTAATTTGTCTGCAAGCTTAAAGCTTGAAGAGGCTGAGAAACTAGTTGCTGAAGCCATGGATAAAGAAAACGACATGCCTATTATCTGGGAGCCCTGTCTCATTGATGAACTAAAAGGTGTTGAAATTGCAGATATATCATGCGGGCTCGACCACACCTTAATCCTTCTACGTAAGTCATGTTTGACCAACTTTGACCATGTTTGTAAAAGATGAAAAATAAACTCGCATACAATGTTGTTTCAGGTGATGGGACCTTACTGAGTGGTGGTAGCAATGGATATGGGCAGTTGGGTAGATCAACACAAGAATTGGAGTTGCTTCCGGTCGACATAAGTGTCCACGGATTAGGTCATTCTTTAGCCATATGCCAGATTCCATCTGCAGAAGGTGGCAGGGACATTTCAGGCATTTTTTCATGGGGTTGGGGACAGAATTCTCAGCTCGGAAGAGAAGGTCCCACAAACATCCCATTGCTCGTGGATGGACTTACAGGGGAAATCCTTTTGTCAGTGTCGGCCGGGCGGGTCCACTCCATTGCTCTTACAAATCAGGGAGAAGTCTTTTCTTGGGGGTGTGGTAGAAATGGCCGGCTTGGTTTGGGAAGTTCAGTGGACGAGCCTGAACCCATGGTGGTCGAATTTTCTGAAGTAACTAGTGTTTTGCAAGCTGTTTCAGGGTTTGATCATAATCTCGTCCTAACTAGCAATTAACTATTTTATCAATTGCTTTTTGTGTAATCAAATTATAACAAAACGCGATCCCGCTTTATAAGGTATCTTAGTTATTAGTCAGATAACAAGTTACAACATTTTGAACTGTATATTCATGAATCTCTAGTCTAAAACTTCAAAAATTTTCAGGGCTGTCGTCTAGTTGTTTCTCATCTTCTATATCCACTTCCAGTATCTCCTGTCAAACAACAATTCTGCTATCAGATAAACTATTGCGATTGATGTCATGAACGGTTACTGTTATTAGAACGCAATGGAATAAGCTAGCTTACAGGGATTCGTTCCTTCAAGTAGTTCCCAAGCCTTGCTAATATTAGTGAACGTTCATGCCAGAATCGACCTTTGAGTCTAATCTTCACAAACGGTCCATCAACTTCAGCTAATTCTGCTACTCCTGTTTTATTAATCATATCGCTTTCTCTTAAAACGATACAAATTCAATCTAGGAAACTGAACTCAAAAGCTAGATTGTTACCTGTCATTCCAACGGATGTATCGAATAGGTGTGAAAACTGCAGAAAAACAGACCATTTACCGTTTTAGAGATTATGCCAAAATTTGATCAATTATCGTGACTAGGGCTGTTTGTGATTGCTTATTAGAATTACTCATCCGGTTATTGCTTTATGAAATATGCTAATTCGGGTTACTAGACGCACATATAATTCTGAACATGGCTTAACTACTGTACCAAAATGCAATAAAAGCAGATAAGCAATACGAAACACCCCCTAAAACTTGCCTTCTTAGTTCTAGCATCATCTAAAACCAGCTTGACATTGTCTTCAGTTAAATCAAGTGATGCACATATTCTAGTACATCTACGGATAACTTGAGGTGATCTCGGACCCTTAGTACGCCTTGACACCTTAACCGACTGTTTCAGACTTGAAGCTACAATGTTCATGTTCAAGGACGTCTGAGAACGATTGTTTGAACCGAAACCTTGCTGTGGTGATACCAGGTGATGGTGGGAGGGATGGACACCATGTACAATGTTTGTAGCCATCTGTATGTGTTTTGTTTGTTTGTTGCAATGATATCTAACTCAATGTAGTTGCAATATGTGTTTGTGTAGTGTCCACTCATTTGTTTTATCAGTAATGTGGGGGCATTGATATCTAGATTGAGTATGGGTACTACTACTGGCCCAACCCTTTTTTGTTGGGGGTTTAACCACCAATACCATTACTACTACCACAGCCACCATAATAACATAGTAACATGACCAAAACGATGATCCGACCAACTACCAGACTTGTGTTGTGCATAATATTAGCAATTTAATCGAGCTACTTATGTAACAGTTACGACCGTGGTTTCTAAACGCATCATAAAGCCAAGTCTAATTAGACATATTTGTTCCCGCAATAGTATAGTCCAATAGTTAGGGACATGCGTCATAAAGGCGGAGGCTATGGGTTCAAAAATTCAAATCCAGGCCTTGTGTTGTCTAATCATGGTATTACGCGATTTACATCTTTTACGTTGAGCATAAGTTGGCCGATTACCCTTTTTTCTAATCAAACACATTCAGTTTATGTGATTTAAGTTAAATGTACATGTATTTGTGCTTATTGGCGCCACGTTATATGCTAATTACATAGCTTTGTGGGTTTTGATGAAAAGTTATTTTGGTTTATTATGCAAGTCCTTTTTCTTTTATACTAGACGAATCAATTATAATACAAGGTTTAAAATATTCAAAATTGTAATAGTGGCATAAAAGCCTTTCTAGCTCAGTTGGTAGAGCGCGTGGCTTTTAACCACGTGGTCGTGGGTTCGAGTCCCACGGAAGGCGATTAGTTTTTATTAAATTTATTCATTTTTTATTTTCTTCAAAGCTATTATGGACATTGAAAATAGTTAACATTATCTTAATCTAGTAGTTACGTTTTAATATAATAAAGGTGCACGAACACTCAATAATACCATTTTGTTATAGTCGAATGTCGACTTAAATTCTTGCTATTGGTATTGGCCCATTGCTAATTATTTGTCTATAAACAAGTGGTCCATAAGTCTGATAATTTATAGCTCCTACGGTATGGAAAATGACCTAGGACAGATTGCAAACTCATTCTTTTGTATTAAAAACTAACTTTTATTCATAAATTTAAAACAGTGCATTAAAAATAAAAAATTGAAATTAAATATCCCGAGAAATGTGTTCGACCAAATTGGCACAAAGATTTTGATGTGATTGTGCCGATTTGATTTGTATGATAACTATATACCTTTGTTCTTGGGATCGTATGAGGTCGTTCGGTTGATGTGCTTCCTCCGGATATCAATCGGGAGATATCGCCTCCCATGTGTTTTTTCGAATCATATGTACACATCACATTCACTATTTATTTCTTTACGATAGGTCGTGCGGGATTGGCTAATACAACACATTTCTTCTTTAGAACACCAAATGGCCGGTCTACATTTCATCGACGCCTGGTTCTGAAGTTGACTTAACAAGAGTCACCAATTCCTGATATATTGTAAGATATTAGTTTTCACTTACACATCAAACTAAAACACCAAGTTGGCGTATAAATGGAATTCTAGAGAGAGAAAGTTAGAGGTTTAGGGAACTTAGTGAGAGAAAGTGAAAGATATTATTATGAGCTCCAACTCTCTACCTTGGGAGGTAGAGAGTATTTATAGTCTTACATAAAACGCCACACAACGGGCTGTGGATCAGGCATACAGTGGGTAAAGACCCGTCCGTCCTCCACGGTGTTACTTAACTAAATACTACTTAGCTTAAAATAACTACGACTACGAGCTTTCTAACGATTACATATACTTGAGGTGACCGACTCTTTAATACCTGGAATTTCTAATTCCTAACAATCTCCCCCTAAGGGAGGTCACCTCAATCATGTACTAAAATTACATAGAATACAAACAGATATTACAAAAAAATTGTTCTTGCATTCTTGTTGTAGTACTTTGCTCCGAAGCTCGTAGTCATTGATTCTTCTCATTGCATGTTTGATTAATCCAAGTGGAGGTCTTTTACTGATCCACGTGATAATAATTTTGAGCCAGCTTTTGAGATCATCAGCTATCAAAAATCTCTGAGACATTCATTGTGGTGTTGGAATTTTGTGATGTTGTGACATTCGGACCGACATGCTCACATTATGGATCATGATATCTTCTCATCAGAGTAACGGAAGCTTTCGATGATTCATGATATTGGCAGCAGCGTAGCAGAAGCATGGAGTGAAAATATCAGAGTCATTGATGCACTTATCATGATTTCTTGAGAGATGAATGTATTGTGTGAGCATGTGGCTTTGGATTGACCGCTTCATTCTGATCAGCTGCAAACGTCGGGTGTACCTGCATACAACAGTTAGCAATAAAGCGTACAAAAGTGTCTTTGACCACTTTAGTTGAATTGAGGTACACGGCCCACGGTTCCCCGTTGATCAGTACATGTACTGCCTGTGATCAGGTATAATTCCGAAGAATTTCCTTGACAGGGTTTCGCAGCTGCTCTAGTTGTTCTCAAACCGGAACGTCTCAAAGAAGACAACACGGAGTGAGTGAACCAGCGAATTTAAGTCCACTGATTGATGAAAAGAGATTTGAAAAAAACAATCGTGTATTGCTCAATAGAAATTGTTTTTGCAATACAACGAAGGTTTTATTGAAAATCAATTATCAATCATAAAAACACCTTTTGATTTGAAAAATTAGTACACGGTCGATGTGCTAAAGAAAATAGTTATTAATTACAAAGACCGGTTTTTCAAAGGTATCCGTCAATCCATAACCTGAACCAGGATTGATTCAAGAGATTGAATCGCCCCATTGTTTCTGTTCAGTTGTCACATGGTTGATCTATATAATAGATCTCACATGCCACCTACCAGGAGCTTGTTTGATGTTGGCTCCAGAAGGCTTTCCATCTTCATTGTGAATATGTAAACACATCACTCAGATGTTCTGGCAATACCACAAGGATAATGCGTAGGACTCAAGATATAATCTCTCTTTCCACATTGTGTGAAACAGAGAGTCTTCATTGAAAGTATCCTAATGAGATTTATTGATGATCTCGTGGCTCTAGACTCAATTTTTGTGCATATTTGGATCCTGTGCCGGAGACTAGGGAGAGGGTCTCCTTTTTCAATATCAACGATCTCTAAGAGAAAGTCGATAGATAGTGTTGGTTCCCCGTGAGAATGAAACAAGTCATTTTAAGAGGAACTTGAGTGGTTTGGAAAGTTGAAGTGCAGTGCGTCACTGGGTCCATGACGTCTTGTCTTCAATACCGATGTTACCATCAGTAGCATATGAATTGAACCCGGTTTCTGCCCTAAGGTTGAATATATGGAGGGCTATTTGTTTACACCCTTTTCTCATTCAATTCTTTTTAATTCTTCAACCCCTTCAGTGCTTACCGATTCTTCATAGCTAGAACCTTGTTGGGTTTATTTCAGTACTAGCTCAGACTCAGTCCGCACTCTTCCCATATCTCATTTTTCTCCTTTTATCATCATACCTAAGAACTCTACACTAACTAGTGGATAGTCCCTGGGTAGATCCCTCCGGTTCTGGCGGATCATGGGAACACATACCTAACCTTATCATCCTTATATCACCGTACATAAAGTAAAGTTGGTCGGTCTATTTGGTATTGTTCATCTGCCATTGGAACCAATTGAAAACCATTTGAAAATCAATCCAGATACTTGTGATATATTATCAAAACATTTTGTACCTGAATTGTTTTTGATATTTTTAGAATAAGTGCTCCCCCTCAACATGTTCATGAATTGTTTGAAATCATTTTGCACACGGAGGCAAGAGGAAGAAATTACTTCTTTGATTACCATTTCCTAAAAGATATCACCATCACTTCCTTGATCAAATCAAGTAGATAAAGCATTTCTGGGAAGGATGAGGTTTCCATAAGTTTTCTCCCCCTCAATATGTGCCTCGAGGTTTGGAAAGAGTTTTGCACATACTAGAGGGAACCTGCACATTAAGATAAATGATCACGTTTCAAATCATAGGTTTAAGATAGATGCTCCCCCTCAACATGTGCATGGAAATTTTGAAATCGTTTGTCACATGTGGGAAGGATAGCATGTACATCCTTATAAAACCATTTACCGAATTATCAGTTTAAATCCAATTTAAATCACACATTCTCCCCCGATCACAATTATCAAATCATTTGAGATTTGTGATCTCTTATTGATTTAAATTGATTTTGAAAGATTTTAAGGGGAATTGTAACTTGATTATGAAAGCGTTTTAACTGATAAGGATCGGATTTTAAGACTTTGAACTCCATTGATAAAACATGCATGTACATCTTTTGAAAAAAATTTAATGCCAAATAACTTTTTAATTTAATTGAAATCATTCTCTCCCTCAATCAATGACATAGGTTGTTGATTAAGAGATAGAGATTTTGACAAATAAGTCCTGATGATTATCAAAAATAGAGACCGAGTTATTTTTCAAAGCAGTTAGTTTTCAGCAGATAAATGTTTATAGAATCAGAGCATGGAATTTGAAAACATGGTAAAGCATGGCTCTGTTCTTTCTTTGAAAAGCGGGTTACTGCCTGAAATGACAATAAACCATTTTTTCTCTTTCTCCCAATTTTTTTTTTTTTTTTTTTTTTTTTTTACATTCGAACAACATCTAAAGTCCCGTGTCATTCTTTGAATGACATCTCAAAGACCGTAGATATTGTCGAATCGAGGAAAACATGACAAAAGGACAATATTTTTTGGAATTTTTCAAGATTTTTCAAATTTTTATGGATTTTGAAGGTTTTATAATTTTGTATTTTGTTTTTCGAATAGATATATACAAGAGATAGATGAAGATAGACCTTTACTCCTCGTCTTCCTCCTGAAGACGTTTGAGTGTTTCTGGTTGAAGGCTTTTCAAGCCAAGACGTGGAAGAATAAACTCAAAACGTTCTCTTGGAAGAGCTTTTGTGAAGATGTCTGCTAACTGATATTCAGTCCTCACAAAATAGAGTTCCACCACACCTTTTTCCACTTGTTCCCTGATGAAATTGTCGAATGTCGATATGCTTTGCTCTTGAGTGTTGAACGTTGTTGCATGAGAGAGCAATAGCACTTTTATTATCACAGTACAGAGGGATTTTGTTGAATTCAAAGTCATAGTCAGATAATTGAGATCTCATCCATAAGATTTGAGCACAACAGGATGACATGGCTATGTATTCAGCCTCTGTAGAGGAGATAGAAGTACTCATTTGCTTCTTTGAAGACCAGCTCACAAGCTTATCACCCAAAAACTGAGCACCTCCAGATGTACTTCGACGAGTATCTTGACGCCCTGCATGATCGGCATCTGCATAGGCTGTTAGTGACATGCCGGTGTCCTTCGGGTACCAAAGACCCATATTGATGGTTCCTTGGAGGTACCGAAAGACCCGTTTAACCGCTTCAAGGTGCTTTTTAGTAGGCTTAGCCTGGTATCTAGCACACATGCAAACAGCGAACAAGATGTCTGGTCTACTAGCAGTGAGGTACATCAGGGATCCAATCACACTACGATATTTCATTTGGTCAATCATGATCCCTGAGTGGTCCTCATCTAGTTTGGTTCGATCAATCATGGGGGTGTCAACAGGGTCACTTGAATCAAATCCAAATTTCTTTAAGATCTCTGTTGCATATTTAGATTGATTTATGAAAATGCCTCCGGGACTTTTTGAAATTTGTAATCCCAAGAAAAATGACATTTGTCCCATCATTGACATTTGAAACTTTAAACTCATTTCATTTGAAAAACGATCACATTCCATTGGGTCTGTCGAGGCAAAAATAATATCATCAACATAAATTTGAACATGAATTAAATGTTTGCCTGACTTCCTGGTGAACAATGTTGGATCAACTGCTCCTTTACTAAATCCTGTTGATAGAAGAAACTTTGACAGTGTATCATACCATGCCCTTGGAGCTTGCTTTAAACCGTAAAGGGCCTTCTTCAAACGATAGACGTGAGTAGGATGCTCTTGATTTACAAATCCTTCAGGTTGGCTGACGTAGACGACTTCTTTAAGGTCTCCGTTCAGAAATGCCGTCTTCACATCCATCTGATAGACTACCATGTTTTTACTAGCAGCATTAGCCAGAAAGATTCTGATTGCCTCGATTCGAGCAACTGGAGCAAAAGATTCTTCAAAGTCAATACCCTCCTCTTGACGGTATCCTTTAGCAACTAATCGAGCCTTGTTCTTCAACACATCACCATGCTCATCAAGTTTCACTTTGAAGATCCATTTAAGAGCAATAATCATAGCACAGTCTGGAGCAAGTACTAACTCCCATACATCAAGTCGATCAAACTCATGAATTTCATCTTGCATGGCATTGAACCAGCTATCTTCATTCATGGCGGTTTTAACATCTTTTGGTTCGATCTTAGATAGTACGGAGTTGAAGAAGCACCATAAGGCATCGGTAGCAAGTTGTTTCCGTGTTGATACAGGACGAGAGGGATTTCCAATGATGTTGTCAAGTGGATGATCGTGAGTCCATTTTCTAAGGTGTTCATGTGGTAGTTGTTGAGGGACTGAGGTAGCATAGTCGATGTCTCCTGAAGAAGATGGTTCTGATGATGATTCAGGAGCAAATATGTTTTCAAATGGAGCATCTTCAGGAGTAGCAAAGGGATTAACTTCATCATTGATGCCAGAAACAGTTCCATGATGTACATTTGAAGAATGATGATTTGTTGATGAGACTGAAGGATCAGCAGTAGGCGCTTCTTGACTTAAAGATATTGAGACTGAGGGATTGACTTCATTCACAGGAATATGAGCAGCCTCTGTTGTAGGGATCGATACCTCATTAGTACTTGGATCATAAAGTTCATCAAACATAGGATCAAACAATTTCTTTAAATCATCTTCAGATGGAGGTACATATAGAGTTTCTTGAGAGGAGTTTGGAACAAGGGATGAACCAATGGGACTGTTTTGAAGTGCGGGTCCTGAACTGGATTGTCCAGGAGCCATTTGACCGGTCAGCTCATCAAACGTAACGTGAATTGTTTCCATGATATTTCGGGTTCTTTTGTTGTAGATTCGGTATCCCTTTTTGTTTGGTGCATATCCTACAAATACTCCAATGTCTGCTTTAGCTCTAAGTTTGCCTAACTCTTGACCCTCATTAGTTGGATAACATAATGCACCAAACACACGAAGGAAAGAGAGATTAGGTTTTCTGTTGTGGACAAGTTCATATGGAGTTTTTCCATGAACAGTGTGAATCAGGGAACGATTTTGTGTGTAGCATGCTGTGGCAATAGCTTCAGCCCAGAGAAACATTGGAACCTTTGAGTAAATCAACATTGTTCTAGCGGCTTCTACAAGAGTTCGATTTCGTCTTTCAACTACACCGTTCTGTTGAGGAGTTCGTGGAACACTTCTTTGATGGCTGATTCCAACGCTTTCATAAAATTCACTAAGTTGTTTGTTGACAAACTCAGTTCCATTGTCTGTTCTGATAATTCTGACGGTTTTGTTAAGTCGAACCTGCAGCTGTTTGATGAGTTTGATGATGATATCAGGAGTTTCATTCTTTGTCCTTAAGAACTTGACCCAGGTGAATCTAGAGTAATCATCAACCACAACTAACACATATTTCTTCCCAAAGATATTCTGCACCCTCATTGGTCCACATAAATCCATATGAATCATATGAAGAACTTCTGTGACAGAGTTAGTAGGTTTGGGTTTATGGGCATACTTCTTGCTTTTTCCCAATTGACATGCTGAACAAAGATGATCCTTTTCGTACTTGAGTCTAGGTAAACCTACAACTAAGTCCTTTCTGGTGAGATCATTGATGGTGTCGAAGTTCAGGTGATTGAGACGACGATGCCATAACCATGACTTTGTTTTAGAAGCCTTTGACAGCAAGCAAATTGGAGAAGACTTCATCATATCTTCGATAGAGATGGTGTATAGATTTGAACCACGTGAACCTCTTAAAATTTCCTTACCATCAAGTTCTCTAACGAAGCAGGTATGTTTTCTGAAGGCTACTTCTAGATCTGAATCGCAGAATTGACCAACAGAGAACAAGTTGTGACCAAGACCTTCTACATAGTAAACCCTGGAGATAACACTTTTGCCAACAACATAGTCTCCATAACCCATGATAGCACCAAAATGATCATTCCCGAATCTAACTGTCCCGATGAATTTGCTCACGAAGTTCATGAGCCGTGACCGGTCGCCAGTCATATACTTGGAACAGCCTGAGTCCAGGTACCACAGAACGATTTGAACGATCTGCAGTTGAACACAGACAAGAATGGATAACTGGATAATTGGGATCCCCATGCAAGAATGGGTTCCATTTGGTTAGTAACAATGGTTGGAACACCCACATCAGAAATAGAAGCATTCATATCAGAAAATAAGGCAATGGAATCATTGTGAATAGATGCAGTACTAGTGTCTGTATTAGCCCTGTTCACAGTGTGCTCACTTCTTAAGGGAATAGTTCTACCAGTAGGCATCCATTTTCTAGTGAGCATTGTCTGATTAGTCTTATGACCAACAGGTAACCAAGAATAGCCTATCTTACTAAATGTTCTTCCTGTGGGTTTCCACTGTTTTCTAACTTTCTTTCGTTTTTGCCTTTTAGCCTTCTTAGCATGAATTTTAGCATTAACAATATTAACTGGACAATTAACATCATTAGGCAAAACATTAACACCACATTCATGATTAGAAACAGAATTCAAGCAGACATCAATACAAGGTTTGCAAATAGTATCAGAATTTGAATTAATTACAGTACGCCTATGGCTAATACTAGAATCAACACGATTCGTTTTATTCGGTTCAAACTTAAAGTTCCTAGATTGTTCTTCTACTCTTTTCCAGTGCACATTCTTAGCTTGCGAGGTCCTATCATTCCTTGTATTGTCTTGAGACTTTGACCTGCTCCCTTTAATGTCACTGATTACTCCTGTAGAGGGAATGGGAACATTAGTTGGTTTTACTACTCTTTGCATCACCTGTTTAGATGTGCTGGGATCTGAACTACATGCAGGCACACTAAGGTTCACTTTCTTAAAACTAGAAGTACTGGGATTTGTACTCCTAGAAGGCACACTTGAGTTCTCTTTCTTAGCATTCACAGATCTGGAATCTGAACTACTTAAAGGCACACTAAGGTTCACATTCAAAACATTGGGCATCGAATGAATATCATACTTGGCATTAGGCATCGAGCATGGAATCAAAGGATTAACTCTCTCACCTAATGACTTTGGGCATATTGTGATCAAGCATTCTAGGATTTCTTGAGATCGTTTGGCATATAAGCATGCATGTCCAATTGCATTATCATGAGGTTTCTCTAACTTATCCTCTTCAACAATCTTACGCAGACATTCTAGGCAATCCTTAAGGGATGAGAAGTATGTTTGAACAGCAAGTTTGTTGTTCCTGAGATGAGGAGGGACATATTTCACAGACAAAGCATATTTATTACAAGAGTGAACCTTTGATACACCATTCTCCCCATTGGTCATAGGCATTTTCCCTTTTACCTGACTCTTCAGATTCTCAATTTCCTTTTGCAATGAAGCTATTTGTTCGTTATTTTTGTTACGAGTGACCTTTATTGATTCAAATAACTCATTGAAATGACTTTTAACCTTTTCATTTTCTTCTAGAAAACTTTCGTTTTCCTTTTGTAATGCATTTACTAGGTTTTGAAGATGAAACGTTTGAGAATTTTGAGAATCTAAAGGAGGAGGCATTTGGGAGCCTGTCATATTGTTCGTTTGACCCTTTAATTGAGAGATTTGGGCTTTCAACTTTCTGATCGTGTTGCAATGAGCTTGAATCTGTTCATCACGTATGTTAATTTGAAAAACTGCATCAAACTCTGGAGCATCTGAGGATGTCTTGATATTTGAAGTTTTGACATTTTCTTTAAGATGTTGATATTTTAGTTGTAAATTAAAATGCTCAACTTCTAGTTTAGAAAAATGTTTAACCAAATTGTCATGATCATCAAGTTCAATTTTCTCGTTTAGTTCAGAATTAGTTTTTTCAAGCTCAATGACACGATCATGGGAGACTTTCAGGGAAACAGATAATTCATGAAATTGAGAAGCATTAATAGAACAATTTGTAGCAGTGAAGAACACATCTTGAGCAATACATTCAGAAATCAGGTTCTCATTTAGTGTATGCAAGTTCTTCCTCTCAATCTCATTATATTTTAGTGCTCGCTCATAGTCACTAACTTCAACTATCATTGCATCAAATTCCTTTTCCATTCCCTTAATATCAGTATGTATCCCTTTTTAAGACTCTCAAAGTGATCTTTTAGAAGTTTAAAGAAAGGCATGACCTCAGTTAAATAGCATTATTTTGTTTGTTCAAAACCCCTTTCCCCTTCAGTAATCCTAGTGGGTGTGGTCCTTTTCTTACAAGTTTTCTCAAAATCAACAAATAGTTGAAAAATAACATATTGACTGATTAAGATCTTGCTTTTAGTAGCAATCGTTCTAGGAACTAGATGCATTGGCGTATTGGGAGGATACACAGTTGCTTTAGGCATTTTCCTAAGGGGAGGGTTTGTTACAACAATATTTTCTGCTTTCTGCTTATCTAAGTCCATTTTCCAGAACATTTGTTCGGGAGTCAACAATGTTTGAGGCTTAAACATGTTCAGGGAGATCCAATTCTCCTTTTTGTAGTCATGGGGAGTGATAATTACTTTCTTCTCTTTGCATTTAGGATCATTTAGTTTCTTATTCATCTTCTCCCTAGTGATTTCATCTAATTTCTTATCTTCCTCAGTGCACTCAAAGCAACTAGGTTTTTGTCTAGGTTTAAGAATCTCATTGCCATCATAGATCACACTTTGAGCTGCTTTTGCTATCTTCCCGTACTCATGGTTGGGTTTATCTATAATGGGAACACTATGCTTATCGCTTAGAACTCTATGCTTAGTGATCATGTGAGCAGTCTGAATGGTGTTTCCTTGTATGTACAACTTGTTTTCAAGTTTGTTTTTCAAAGTTTTCAGATTAGAAAAATCTCTCAAGAGTTTTGATTCCTTTGCATTAAATTCTTGCTTAAGCATTTTCACATTTTCTTGAAGTTCTTGTTTTTGCTTAGCAGTTTTAGAAAGCTTTTCTTGCAAGGAATTTAATTCTTGTTTTAATATTTCTTCTCTAAAATTACTTTTTCTAATGATTGTACGCACTTGGTCATCCATTTCCTGCTCACGAGTGGTCAACTCAAATTTTGCACGTTGTTCATAAATAGCAACACGTTCTTTATAGGCATTTAGTTCAGAAATTACAGAATCATCAGGGGCACATGCAGTGTATTCATAAAAAACATAGTCATTGTTGACTGCAGAAGATGCATCACTTGGTACAACTTCACTTTCACTTTGTTTCACATATTGATCACATGGGACACTAATGATATTACCCATATTTTCAACATTTGATTCAATAGTTTCAGTTGATTGTACTTTGTCATGCATCTGTTGCACATTAGCATCATCGTATAGTTTTAATACCTCTGAGATGAGTTTGTCTTTGGATGAGCCAGCTTGTGGTGAAGAAGAGACCTTGGGAGAAACCATTGGAGAAATGCTAGCCATAAAAATTGTGTGTGCAGTAGGTCCATCATCCACATCAGAGTCGTATGCATCACAATCAGCGACTTGAAAGGCATTCTGATGATTGTGACCTATCTCCTGAATAGGCTGCTCATCCACATCTGCATCATAGGTCTTGGCATTGCCCTCATCTAGAAACAACAATTCCTCTTCATCCAAAGCAGCACCATTATCCTGAGCTAGTACAAGCAGCATCTTATCTCTGAAGTAATCAGCATTCTGTGGACGCTTTGGAGATGTGCAGTTCCTTGCAATGTGTCCCTCACCACCACAGTTATAACATTTGATCGGCTTAGCTTGACCTTGATTACCATTCCTTCCTCGATTCTGATTACCAACATAACCTCTACCAGCTCCACCTCTTCCCTGATCATACTGTCTTTCCTGAACTGGTTGCACCACGATCCTCCCATCTTTAACAGTAGCTTGATTGTGTGGGTTAGATGCTGTTCTGAGGTTGTTGTTGGTTTGTGGGAGAGAATTCATGTTTTGACTAATCAAAAGAGCTAGTTGATTAATGAAGTTACCCACGTGTGCATCAGCATCAGCTTGTTTGAACATAGGATCAGGAATGAGTTTGTGATTACCATTACCCATGGGTATGACTTGTGAGGCTTTGGTTGTGATTCCGATGTTTGAGTAGAAGGCAGTTGAGTCATTAGACGAGCTTGTCTCTCCCTGGTTGGTTTTGAACTGATTAAGAATCATTTTTTCAAACATAGCATGTCTCTCATTCTGGAGGAGGAAGGCATAGAGTTGCTCATAGTTTGTATTCTTCAATCCTTTAGTGAGCTTCACAGAGGTGACAAACTTGTGCCATTCGGGATTCATATTGTTCACAAATTTTGAGTTCAGCTGAATGTTAGGCATCGTCATTCTGATGTTCCTCATATCATTCACCAACTTATGAAATCTCACATAGTACTCATAGACACTCTCATCTGGTTTCATCTTGAAGTGTTCAAATTCGTCATAGAGTTGTGATTCTCTGTCTTCCATAGTTAATTCAGAACCTGAGAGAAGCATCTTGACATTATCCCATACTGCCTTTGCTTCGGTATTGTGATTGATCAGCTTGTAGATGTCTTTAGGAAGACCTTGAAGAACAATGTTAGAAGCCCTGATATCAGCATCGAATCTCTTTTTCTCCTTATCATCAGAGTTCCATCTTCAGCAGTATCAAGTACATCTCTAGTCGTCTCAACTCGATACGGTCCTTCATCAATGGATTTGAGAATGTTGACACCATTTTCCTTTCCAAGACAGTACAATCTGATTCGTTGAGCCCAAGAATCGTAGTCAGTTCTGTCAAGCATGGGTGGACGAGTATCTGAACCAGCTGCTTGAACATCCTCGGCAACAGTGGAGATGATAGTGGAAACGTTGGTAGACATGTTAACAGATTATACAGGATTTTATAACTCTATGATTAAACCGGGAAATAGATTCTTTCACGGGATTTTACTAAATCAAGAGAAAACCGTAAAAAAATCACCCAAGTCGCTAGAAGATAATGCACCAAGTCGCTAACACCTAATTTGCTATACCACTAAGTCGCTAAAGTCCCAAGTCGCTAATCAAAGGCAGTCGCTAAATAGTAACTCGCTAAGCCTCAAGTCACTAGCAAAATTTTGGCAGCAATTCGCTAAGATTCAAGTCGCTAAAGAATCAAGTCGCTAAATAGCAACTCGCTACTCACCAAGTCGCTAACACCAAGTCGCTACCCGTAGTGGAGAGTCCACTACTTGTACTGTAAGTCGCTAAGCCTAAGTCGCTAGCTCCAAAAACTTCAACTCGCTACAAAAATGTAAAGCAAGTCGCTACAAGGAAAAATAATCCGTAGATCAAGTCGCTAGCAAGAAAACTTCACAAACTTCACTTTTCAATCCAAAAACAACCCAACCACGATGATTCAAGCTTGCCAAATGAAAACCTAAACACTTGTGATGATTCTAAACGTAAAAGTACAAACAAAATCCAAGCTTTAACACAAGAAATCAACCAAATGATGCACAAACCACCAAACTTTTTCAAACTCAAAAACCACCTAAAAACCACTAGAAATCCAAAGATGTGCAAGATATGATCTAACCATGGCTCTTGATACCAATTGTAAGATATTAGTTTTCACTTACACATCAAACTAAAACACCAAGTTGGCGTATAAATGGAATTCTAGAGAGAGAAAGTTAGAGGTTTAGGGAACTTAGTGAGAGAAAGTGAAAGATATTATTATGAGCTCCAACTCTCTACCTTGGGAGGTAGAGAGTATTTATAGTCTTACATAAAACGCCACACAACGGGCCACAGATCAGGCATACAGTGGGTAAAGACCCGTCCGTCCTCCACGGTGTTACTTAACTAAATACTACTTAGCTTAAAATAACTACGACTACGAGCTTTCTAACGATTACATATACTTGAGGTGACCGACTCTTTAATACCTGGAATTTCTAATTCCTAACATATATCTTATCAACAAAATAGTATCTCCGTCTGTAAGTTACGCCATTAGCCACAAACGGAATCTTTGGCGCTTTCCGTCTTGTTGAATAAAGGGGATTGATATATAACGTTGATGTCGAGGTTCGCCCCAGAAACACCAAAAAAATATGTCATATCTATAAGTCTTGTGACGCAACAACTTCCAACAAAATGAATGGATTCGAACTAGGGATGGCAAAAGCACCCGAATCCGATGGGGAAAACCGAAACCCGAACCGGTTGGGTCGGGGACGGGGACGGGTTCGCGGGTTTGGATACGGGTTCGGGTAGATATATTCTTTTCTTCTCGGGTAAGGGTTCGGGTACGGGTTCTAGTAATACCCGCCCGTTTACCCGTACCCGTATCCGTACCCGTATACCCGAATTTGTACCCGTTTTTTTTGCTAATTTTTAGAAGGTCCTAATAAGTTTTGAGCTCTTAACCTTGTATATTTTTTTTTCTACTCTACTACTTAATAGCATATATCTTGGTAATTAGTTAATTACAAACTATTAAATTAACACTTATGCTTGACGCTTTAATTCTCACACACATGACATATTAACTCTTTAATCTTCAAACATTACGAATATTGAAGTCGTTTTCTTTAACTTTTAAAAACTTTGAATATATTAGGGTGTTTTGGATTTTTTTTTAAAGTTGAGTTGTAAAACGATGATTTTAATTGGGGATAACCGATACCCGCGGGGAAAACCGATAACCCGATGGATAATAATAATCGGGTACCCATCAGGTATTGGGACGGGTTCGGGTTTGGATATTATAAACGGGTACGGGTTCACTAAAACCCGCCCCGAACCAGACCCGTTGCCATCCCTAATTCGAACCATGATCGTGTCTATAATATTGCCCTTTATATGCGTTTGGACAACCAAACCACGATTAATCTGTACAATTAAGGCTTCCTAACATTTATGGACCCTTACTTTTGTTCTTGAAACGTGCATAGCTTTTCAACATCGGTGATATAGTAGGTTTTTGCAAATACTCTGCTGCAAAAAATCTCCAAAACAGACGTACAAAAATTTTCAAGAACATCACGAGCAGTTGCTTCGCCCATTTGCAAATATTCATCAAGGGCGTCAGGAAAGATGTCGTACACAATTGACGAATTGTGGATGTGCACTTCATCAACCAGGAAATGCCTTCTCTTTCGGTACAGTAAATATTATCACGAAAGTATGTCGAATGAAGAGTTACTTCTTCAACAATCCTTATGAATAGCATTCGACTCGTTCAGAACCTCTCCACGAAATGTTCTTTCGAAAACTTCGGATTCACACTAAAATAGGCTTAGACTAAACGATCATGAGTATCGTAACGATCTCGACTTATGATGCTTCTCCTCGGTCGATTTGCTTGTCGTCTATGTTTTAATAAACAACAACGCTTTGATAAAAAACCACATGTCCCGACTAATAACTGTTTCTTCTTCCGATGAGTCTGTGAACATTATTTATTCAGAAGTCATATCCATAATAACTTTTGTTTGAGTTGTGTGAAATTAAGTTTGAAGTTATGTAAAAAATGATGAGTTAGGAGGGTATTTATAATTAAAAAGGGATGGCGTTTATTTATTTTTAATTTTTTATAAATAAAGTATCTATATCTCATTGGGGTACACAAACAATAGTGACCTACTCACCCCAATAGTGACCTACTCACCGTTCGTCCCATTTTTTCCCATCCCTCACGCGTGAGTTACCCCATGCAATGGGGTGGCACGTGATAAACACCCTTCACGGGCACTCATGCTTGACCATTGTGCGTAGTCTAACATAAAGTAGAATTATAAAGATAAAGGGTAGAGGGTGTGGTTTAAGTTTTTCTCTCGTCATATCAGTTCAATATCATAAAAAAAAAACACTTCTTTTATAATTTTTTTAACTTTTCTTCAACCATTGCAACGCTTTCTATCTCTTCCATTAATTTTTTATATTTTTTATCATTTAAGAATACCTCAAAACACAAATACACACCGCACAATAAATTATATTTTTTCTCTTCTCAAAACCGTTGCTTCTCTCCTTTTTCCATTCTAGACTTAAGTGCCGAAAGGGAAAAATATTCCCTTTCCTCGCAAAGTTAGGTGGGGCATTAAACTTCTTCCCGCTGACATGACATATTTTCTCGCTTCTTTCCAGCATCCACACCCTACACACTAAGAAGGTTTATATGTCAACTTGAGTCTGTAAGATCGTTTGGCCATAATAAGACACCAATGAGATTATAAGATAAGGCGTCAATAATAGATATATTTTATAAGTTTTTATAATTTTCAACTTCTTAAAAGTTTTCATCGCCGAGTAACACAACCCCCTTTATTGTTAAGGAAGCTATGAGTCACGACCGAAATTTGATATAAGTGACATTTAAACCTGATGTTACGAGAGATGTGGAATCTCAATGTATTAAGGTCATTCTTAAAAAGGAAGTCTTAAAAAAATAAGCCTACACTCTTACTATAAAGATTACCCGAAGGGCGCCTTCGACATCTAGGGGTCACGGACCGAGCGCCTTCCACTTCTAATAGGCCACGAACTAGACCAAGTGTTCACCCAGAATGCTTATAATTTAATACATCCTAATAATAAAATACAGTTTTCAAAGCCCATTATTAAAAATGTATAGCAGCTAAAAATCATTATTATCAATAGTGATTATTAAAAACATATACTCGCATCTACTATATAAATACACACAAACCATTTCAAACATCTCTCACATACATATAAAACATCAGCAATAAGCGCAGAGTGTAGTAATTTAAAATACATATAGCTCATCGAAAATTAAAATACATAAAGTTATTGTTAAAAAACATATAAATGAATAACATTTATTCGCCATAAAATTTAGTCATGGAGTAACCTCCGCCGCATTGCGCGGATACCCTACTAGTACACTCTACATAAAGCGGTCTCGCATGTTTCAAGCATGACTTAGAACCACAACCATTTAATTTAAGAACTTCTCACACAACATTGAATAATATTTGGACACAAGTTATATAGTGAGTAGATAATAATTTAGATGGTTTCGATTTTCAGGTTTCATTTTATAAAGACTTTAGTCTAGTAAGCAAGGGCGTAGCCAGGAATCCTTTTCAGGGGGGGCCAAAAAAATTTAAAAGACACCGGCATGTTAGAAAAGAAACAAAAAATTACGGAGTATAATATATAACTATGTAAAAAGTTTGCGGTTGCACACAACATTCATTTGCATAACCAAAATCATCTAAAAATGAATCTGAAACAAAATTCTTGGCTATAGGACTGAATATGGATTGATGGATGGATGAGGGACTAAGTACGTTAACTAATAGAGAGATATCTAGTTTGTAGGTGGATCAAATGTTTTTTTTTTTTTTTAATATATCTTTTTTGTTGAAAGGCTAAACTTGCATTAAGAAAGAGCTCCAAGAAGGAGGCCCAAAATTACAAATGGATAGAATGAACAAAACCAAAACCAAGACAGAACCGGCATAAACAAACCAAAGAAGATTACAAAAAAATATCAAAGGATTTGGCCACCCAACAATTCCAGTTAACAGGATTCGCGGGAAGCCTAGCGGATATCCATGTCTTGGAAAGGTGCTGGATGGATGGGAAAATATCCTCGTTTTTGACTTTCGAAACTTCATCCGGATGGGAATTAACCAATAGGTGGATCAAATGTTAATATATGATAGTGAATTCGGCTTTGGACTACAACACATATGCTAATTACTAGGGCTTTGTGGGTGGACATGGCCCACCTTAGCCCCCACATAGCTACGCCCCTGCTAGTAAGGTTACGTTAAGGCTTAGGAGTCCCAATAAAGAGTTTTCAGTAGCTCAACTCCGTAAGCTACAAAAAATTTCTGAGGCTTGGAGCCACCCCATCTAACTATAAGATTTGGAATCGAAATGTACTAATGATCTACCAGACTCTACAAAACTTGCGAGAAAGTCTGTAGAGCTCAAAGTTTACGTTTAAAGTCACCATGGCTCGAATGAAATTTCTCGTGCTAAAAGAAAAAGTTGATACAAGCAGAGTAAATACTCGGGTTTAAAAGTCACATATGCCTTATCTTTCTACTGGGTTGCCACATTAGTTAGAGTAGATAAGTTATTTTCATGGTCAGAGACCAAATTTATTATTTTAGCTACCCTTCAATACCCAACAAAAATCATATTGTCAGTTTGTCACCATCCCTTTTCTATCACCCGTTAAAATCGCATTATATGCTGATATAAGGATGTTAGACCATCGAGAAATGTGTAACATTTAAGACAGGGATTAGATATGTCGAGTTTGGAAGGTTAACACGTTTTCTCCAAGCTCCTGCTCATATTTCAATATACGATTGAATATTTAATATTATTAGAGAAAGAAGACCAACATGTAAAAGTTATCTATGTGATTTGTTCAACTTGACATTTATCCTTGTCATGCATGGACTATATTGACAAGCTAAGTATTATATTGGAGGCCAAATTTCTAACATTTACAAACCTGCAGGGATAATTTTTGTGAAAATTTTCACCAAACCTGCTTGTTTGCAAACATCATTACTATAAAGTAAAGATTTAATTTGTCACTGATGCGGACAAGAAAGAGAAAAACGTGAGAGGGGTGTTATGGTGCTATTACGTATTTTGTAGGAGTGTAAACAAGTGTTTGACATATCTGAATGTGAATAACTCTATGGATAGATGTTTGTTTTTATTGACACCTATGTTTAATCTAGATGAAAATTCAATATTATTAATGTGCCGTAACTTTTGTTTGAGGTCAAGTTTGGAATTGATTTATCTAACTTTATTAGGAGTCTTGCGAAGAAATATAACTTTCTCTTAAATCTATCTTTTCTTGATAAATATAGGGCTTCTTTTACTGTAATTATTATCTTTGATCAATTAATAAACTCCGTGTTTTAACATCTATTGTGAGGGTTTTAATTCTTTGAGGCGCGCCTCGTTTATCAACCCTTGGATTAGGGTTTAACAAAATTCGTTTTCGTGTCTTGCGTCAGTTGATATCAGATCTAGTTAATATCTTGTTTGTGAATGATGTAGATGTTATTAAAACTCATATTGTTGGTGGAGTATGGTCTGGAGAGTACATGGATCATAGTTTAACTCTATCTGTGAAAGAGCTTGACAAGATTTCCATTATGCTTGAAGAACTACGTTCCGTGATCGTAGGTAGTGAATAGATCCTCAAGAATCACGAGGGTAGTAATTATGGAGGTTCACGAGTTCGTCCAACCATAGACGGGTTTTTTAAAAACCGTATATGCTTCGTCCAACCATAGACGGGTTTTTTAAAAGCCGTATATGCAACCAATCCCTATTCAACAATGGAGGAAATTGGAAAGGAGAGAAGAGAAAGAAGGAGAATCTACTATATACAACCAACTTATATCGTCTAACAATTTTAAGCAATAATTCGGTATGTTCTTATTTATTGACGGTTGTAGTTTCAATAATTTGATTTCAAAAAAATTAGTAGATTTCCTAAACTTATCAATGAAGATTTGCCCAATTAAATATTACCAAGTTTGAAGGGTTCTATTGATGAAGGCCATATTTTGTTGGGAAGACCATAATAACGCGAGGTTAATGGTGAATATAATATTCAACGAAAACTATACCTTTTCTCATGGGAGGGAAAGAAGATTGCAATGGTCCACCTAAAGGACAATCACAATTACCGAATTCTGATGTTAAGATTGAAGAAAAGTTATCAAAACCTGAGTTCGTTGTTGAAGTTCAAAATCAATGTGATGTTGAAGTTCATACTACTAGTGTAGAAGCATCGACTAAACTACCAGAAAAGATAAATGATTCTAGAGTTAAAAACAATCTTAAAGTTGAAGCTACAAAGTCTGAAGTTATCAAAGGTTCGTGATTTTGCTTATGGGTTAATTTTAAGTATGATTATTTAGAATCCAATAAAGTTTTCAATGGCAAACAAAGAAACAATTTTTGTTGCAACTGAATACTTGGTGATCGTTGATAAGAAGTACTTAACCCAACGTTTTGTGTTATAGGTTAATCGTTGGCAGTGTGGTAGGCGTGTTAAAAAAGCGAAAGGTTCTTGATAGCGTATAGAAGTTTTAGCCTAAATGGCTAAAGCTCATACAACCATAGCCGACCCACAATGGTAAAGACCAAATACATTTCACCTAGTTAACCAACTACCTAGGATAATATTGACATCTATTTTTCTTTTACCTTAGATGCCATTCAATATTATGAATGTGTTGTGATTTTTGTTTAGGGTTAAAGTTTGGAGTTGATTTTCTAGTTTTATTAGGAGTCTATGAAATAAAGATAACTTTTTTCAGTTATATATTTTCTCTATAAATATAGGGCTTCTTTCATTTATTTATTTTTATCTTTGATCAATTAATAAAATGTGTCTTAAGAGTTATCTTTTGTTAAGGTTTATTCGTTTGATGTGCGTCTCGTTTATTAACCCTTAGATTAAGGTCTAACAAAATTCGCTTCCGTGTTCTCCGTTGGTCATACGTACCTTAAATGATACTATTAGCCAATAATTTTCGACGAGGATGATTTGTGACATATTTCACAAACCACAAAGACAATTTTTGTGGTTTATTTTAAAAAGGATTTATAAAAAAGTTTTTCTAACTTGTGCTGCCATGACATTTGTTAAATATAATTAATAAACTTAAATTAACATGTTTAAATGTAAGTTTACATTGATAATTTCTTAATTCTTTTCTAGTTACCATGATTAACTTTGTTTTCTTTAAAAATAATTTTATTTTGCAAAATAATTTAGTTCGTTCAATGCTTTTAAACAAGTGAGATGATGGCACAAATTAGAAAATCTCATACAAACTTAAGTGCTCCAAACTTTGTAAACCAGATGCAAATTTCACTTTTGCCAGCATATTATGGATTATTTTGCAGTTTTACTTGAAATTTTTATTTTTTATTTTTTATTTTTTTTTTCCAAATCATAACATTAGTCACTTGTGCCTCAATCTGGGGTACTGATAGAGTAACCTGATTACTTCTTTCATTTCGGACTGTATTAATTCAAACCCATTCTAAACGTAAATAAAGTTGCGTTGCCCGTTTAGCTCAACTTCATGTTAATTAACCAAGTACACACAACCCATCCATCTTTCTACTTTTCTTTTCGTTAACGAAAAACAATAAAAATTAGATAAATGAACTTAATCTTCAACAAAATTGAAGATTAAAAAAGATTACACACAAAGAGAATCATGAACAACTGATTACACAACTCATCCATCTTTCTACTTAGGCAGCGAGTCAATCTCTACATGATATGGTATACATGGGGAACATCACCTTCATTATAATGATAACATTAAATGTAACACCTAACCAACCTACAATTTACGTTCATCATTTATTACATATATAATGACATGAGTAAAGAGCTCATCACATGTAACACTCACAATCACAAGCTCTTGTTTCAATTCCCTTGTCTCTACGCAATTTCATAAACCAGAACAACTAGTATAATCTTTAAGGTGGTTGTTAATAATGGCAGAGAAAAGAGATAAAAGTGAAGTTGTGGTCACACAAAGCTCTGAAATGGGACCATGTCTTGATGATGGAAGTTCGAGTATTCGAACCGCTGAGACGCTCTTGAGGTTGTTTCCTGTTGGACTATCTGTGGCTGCTCTTGTTGTCATGCTTAAGGATTCTGAGTCTAATGAATATGGTGCTTTATCCTACTCCAACATCACTGCTTTCAGGTAATTTGAGCTTTTTTTTTGTCATGGTTTGTGATAATTAAAAAAGTGAAATCAGAGCCGTACTCAAGGGTGAGCGAGAAGTATGTGGCATAGCACCACGCCTCTAAATATGTGGTGAATCAAAGTTTACCACCAATTTTCACTGTTTAACAAAAGATTAATACTTGTTAGGGCCTAAGTTTATTTATCAAAGATTTTTGCACAAGACATGAAAAGAATTCAGGGACGACCTAAGTTAAAAAGTAACAAAATGATTAGGTATCAGGCAATGAGTCATAACTGCGCAAATAACTAAAAAGTACTACTTCATACGAAATTTAGGGGTTGTAAAATGTGTGTATTTTTTGTGCTATTAAAACAGCATTACATGTTCTTTGGTAACTTTTAAATTTTAAGAGTTTGAATTGTTATGAGAAATTAATAATTTCTTAATGGATGCAGGTTTTTGGTGCATGCTAATGGCATATGTGCTGGTTATTCGCTACTATCTGCTGCTTACACGGCAATGCCTCGCCCTATAACCATGCCTCGAGCTTGGACCTTCTTCCTCCTTGACCAGGTTTCTTAGTCTTGCCTACCTTTCAAAACATTACCAGATTATATATGTGGAATCACAATTAGCCAGTGTAATTGGGTTATACATCCTTTATTTCTAAAAGGACTTGTGAGTAATGTTTAGAAAGATAGTTCACCAAAGATATGATCAAAGAGCACAATAAGTTATATACTGGTCAAAGGGAATAAAATTGTTCAAAGCGTACTGAATTCTTTTTAGATTATAGCTTTTGAGAGCTTTTGGAAGCTTTTGTTTCTCAAATAAGCTAATTTTTCAAAGCTCTACTTCAAACATGCCCATAACTTCAAAGCAGAACAAGTTTGACCAGCCTGAAAAAACACTAGTTTTAACTTGTTTCCTTAGTCCTTTATAATCTTTGTACAAAGTAACAAAGGTAAGTTAGAAGTGTCATACCATGTAAGAGGTACAAGTATAGAGCACCAAAGTTCCTATCAGCCAACCCATTATTCTCGATGTTAATCAATCTGTGTTCAGTTTATTTTTCTCGATGTTAATTAGCAACCTTCAAATTTCTTTTCCAGAACTTAACAACCAACTTTAAATTAATGGCAGCCAACTTACACACTTTTACATACTCATATTCATTCTTTTACCGAATATAGCAATAACCCCGCCATTTGTGACGTGCCATCCTATTTTTTTGATGCAATGGGTATTTGTTTGTGTCACGACTCACATGGCATATGAAATGACTACTTATTTTTCAATGTTAAAAGTGTCGGCAGATCCAAGCAGTTTTTAGCTTTAGTCCATTGCCAACCTTTGCACCTTATAAACTTTGATACCTTTAACAAATTAACGATATTAGACTTTTGCTGCATTGACATATAAATATGATTCACGTGGAATTGTATACAGGAAGATGCTGACGAATTAAAACATGCACTTATGTAGGTCTTAACATACCTTATACTGGCTGCTGGTGCGGTGGCTACCGAGGTGGCATTTCTGACGTACAAAGGAGATGTGGCAGTGACATGGAGTGAGGTATGTGGGACCTACGGCCACTTTTGTAGACAAGCAACCGCTTCAATCATCATCACTTTTATGGTGGTGCTTTGCTACGTTTTGTTATCTCTTATCTCGTCGTATAGG
The DNA here is from genome assembly GCA_019973895.1 of Chrysanthemum seticuspe. Classification (NCBI taxonomy): domain Eukaryota; kingdom Viridiplantae; phylum Streptophyta; class Magnoliopsida; order Asterales; family Asteraceae; genus Chrysanthemum; species Chrysanthemum seticuspe. The sequence continues at coordinate 320,703,847 of BPTQ01000007.1, read as the reverse complement.
CTCTTCAGCAAGTTTGATGCACCTGTAGGCTACCGTAACAAGGGGATTGAGATTGTTGACTTTGGAAATTAAGAGACTTGGCTCTTGAAAATCTATGTGTTTACTTTTCATGAGGAACGAAAATAAGATGATGAAGAAATATAATGTATGATATGATTAGGAATGTTTTTCAAGGGTTCTCTTGTATTTTGTAACTTAATCTTTGTATGTTATACTATATGATTTCTAGTATATGAAAAATATTAAAAAGATACATGATTTACATACTTATTAGATTGGAACCAACATTTTCAACATAATTCTTTACTTACTGAAACTTTATATACATAAAAACCATAAACACGTTTAAATGAAAGTTCACGAAAGTTAACACTTATTGAAAATATTAGTTGCATATTATATACTCATATGGGCTTGTTTAGTGTAAAAGAGGGGTTGGTTAATAGTTGAAGGACTCATATTGGAACATTGAAATAGTGTAGGGTTTGTTTTGTAACTTTTCTGTTATTCTTTTCTCCTTCCTCCCATCTCCTTCCTCCCATCTGTTTCTGCTGTATAAAACCTTTGTATCTTTCATTTTGAAGTAATAAGGAGAATCATTTTCACTGTGTGAACTGTGTGTTTCTCTCTACTCATTACTGTCAACATGGTATCAGAGATCAGTAATGAGTTCTTGATCAGTTACAACCGTTACAACCACCGTAACTAACTTTTCCGATCACCATAAACCACCGTAACTAACTTTTTCCGATCATTATCAAATCTACAATTCTTTCATCAATAACTATCAATTTTTCATCTACATTCTGGTAAAGTGATTCAGTTCAAGTGTCTTATTCAAGACTGAATTTGTTGAATCATCTGGTTGTTATAACGGTTCTTTCAAGATTGTTGAAGCTTCCGCAACGTGTTAACAATGGCAGCATCATCTTCTTCAACTGATGCTACTAGCCAAAACAGTCAATCTCTTTTGTTCCAAAATCCACTGTATTTGCATCCTTCTGATGGCCCTGGTACTCTTGTGGTGAATGAAAAATTGTTAGGAGCACAAAACTATCGTTCTTGGAGAAGATCGGTTGAAATTGCGCTTTCTACCAAAAGAAAGTTAGGTTTCATCAGAGGAACAGTTCCAAGATCACAAGATGATGGGAATTTACAAGAACAGTGGGATACATGTAATAATCTGGTGATTAGTTGGTTAATGAACTCAGTATCTGAATCAATTGCAAAGTCTATTATGTTCATTGGAACTGCTTATGCAATTTGGATTCAACTTGAGAAAAGATTTGCTCTCAGCAATGGGTCACATAAGTATAAGTTGAACAGAGAAACTTATGAGACTATGCAATCAGGAAGATCTGTGAGTGAGTACTATACAAGTATGAAGTGTGTTTGGGAAGAATTGGATTCAATGAATGAATTGCCAAGAATAGTCAATATTACTCCAGAAATTGCTGTTTTTCTAACTGCTTTGAGTACTCAGAAAGAAGAACAAAGATTGTTTCAGTTCTTGAATGGTTTGGATGAAAAATTTTCTCATCAAAGGAGTCAGTTGTTGTTAAACTCTCCTTTACCAAGTGTTGAAACTGCTTGTGCTTTGCTTCAGCAAGAAGAGTCTCAAAGGGGAGTATTTGGATCAGGACAGTCAATTGTTGAATCTACAGCCCTCTATAGCAAAGGTGAGGTCAAAGAGAAGTGTAACATATGTGGCTACAAGTGGCATCCACCAGATAAATGTTGGGAGAAAGTTGGTTACCCTACATGGCATTACAAGTATAAGCAGTCACAGAAAGGTAAAGCTCCTCAGAAGGCTGGTCCAGGTTATGTGAAAAAGACAGCTGCAATGGTTGAAACTGGTGGTCATGTGGTCTTCACTTCAAAGCAATTTGAGCAACTAATGAAGAGTATTCCTCATATCAATCAGACCACTGATGAGACCAATGCATTGGAACATCCTTTTGGAGAAGGTACACTTTACTGTTTTTCTTGTGTGAATGGGGTTATAGAAGGATGGATAATTGATACAGGGGCAAGTGATCATATGTCACCAGATAGCAATGATTTGAATGATGTTGAGGCTCTTAAGTGTAAACAGGTTATTAATTTGCCAAATGATACTTCAGTCATTTCCAAAGTAGGCAATGTTGCTTTACAAAATGGACTTAAGCTAAACAATGTTCTCATAGTTCCTTCCTTCAAATTCAAGCTTTTGTCAGTCTCTAAACTAACAAAAGATTCTCATTGCTTTGTTACATTTTATGAGAAATTCTGTGTTATCCAGGACTTGAAAACCAGGAAGGTGTTGGGCTTGGGTAAAAAGCAAGCTGGCCTCTATCATCTACTCAATCTTCCTCTTGATCAAATTCATTCTCAACTTTCTTCAATGGTTGTGTCTGCCCTTGAAGATTGTAGTCTATTTTCATTTTTCTCAAACTGTTCTGTTCCAACAAACTATGCTTTTAGTGTTTTCAATAATTCTTACAGTTTGTGGCATCATAGACTTGGTCACATTTCTGATTCTACTTTCAAACATATTACTTCTGTTCCTGAAAGTGTATCTCATTCTAATGAGAATTCTTGTTTGACTTGTCCAATGGCAAAATTCACAAAACTTCCATATTCTGCTAGTAAATCTCATTCCAAAGTTCCATTTCAGCTCATTCATATAGACATTTGGGGACCCTATAAAGTTCCAACCATAGGGAATCATAAGTATTTTCTCACTATAGTTGATGATTGTAGTAGAGCTGTTTGGACATATTTACTAGTCAGAAAGTCAGATGCCTTTGCTACTTTCAAGTCATTTGTTACTTTTGTGAAGAAGCAGTTTGAAAAAGATATAAAAGTGGTGAGATCAGACAATGCCTTAGAATTTCTCAAAGGATCTATAGGCCCTTTTATGGACTCACTGGGAATAGAGCATCAAACTTCATGTGTTGATAGACCTCAGCAAAATGGGAGGGTAGAAAGGAAACATAGAAACATATTGGAGATAGCTAGAGCCCTAAGATTGCATGCTCATTTGCCTGTACATTATTGGGGTGACTGTGTTATCACTGCAACATGTCTCATTAACAGATTTCCCACTGCTGTGTTGAAATTTAAGACACCTTATGAAGTTTTGTTGCAATCTAAACCTGAGTATAGTCATCTAAGGGTGTTTGGTTGTTTAGCAATGGCTAGTAATCCTTCTAGAGTTGCTGACAAATTTGATTCCAGAGGTGTACCTTGTTTATTTCTGGGTTATCCACAACATCAAAAGGGGTACAAACTTCTGAATTTGCTGAATCATACAAGGTTTGTGTCAAGAGATGTTGTCTTCTATGAACATATATTTCCCTACTCTAAAACAAGTATGTTGCAAGTTCTTCAACCTGTGCCTGCACCCATTTCTTCACCATTGTGGTATGAAGATTTTGTGTCCACAACACAACCTGTTCATGAGCCCTTTGTTACTGCTGAAGTTGTTCATGATTCTGCTGAAGTTGTTCATGAATCTGCTGAAGTTGTTCATGAATCTGCTGATGTTGTTCATGATTCTGCTGATGTTGTTCATGAATCTACTGATGTTGTTCACACTGCACCATCTTTCATTCCCATCACTAGTGTTCAAGATGCAGGAATCAGAAGATCCACTAGAGTGTTAAGTGCTCCAAGCTGGCTAAAAGATTATGTAACACCAATTCATCAACCAAAGGCTAATCAAGTGTCAGTTACTCCTCTTCAGTCTTAATTTCATGCTTTTCTATGTGCTTTGGTGGCTCAGTCAGCACCTACTTACTTCAAAGAAGCAGTTAAAGAAGAAGACTGGTGTAATGCAATGAATTTGGAGCTAAGAGCATTAGAGGAGAATGATACATGGGAAGTGACTGTTCTACCTAAAGGGAAGAAAGCTATTGCTTGTCATTGGATCTACAAAATCAAACTCAAAGCTGATGGTACACTTGACAAGAAGAAAGCTAGACTTGTAGTGAATGGGAATAGGCAAAGAAAAGGTGTTGACTATGAAGAAACTTTTGCTCCAGTGGCAAAAATGGTGACTGTTAGAGCTTTACTTGCAGTGGCAGCCATGAAAGGTTGGGAAATTTGTCAAATGGATGTGTCTAATGCCTTTCTCCATGGTGATCTCTTTGAAGAAGTGTATATGCAAATGCCTCAAGGGTATATTGGAAAGGGGGAGAGTGTGCAAAATGTTCCTGCTGATTCAAGTTTAGTATGCAAACTCAAGAAGTCCTTGTATGGCCTCAAACAAGCACCTAGACAGTGGTTTGCTAAACTCTCTTCAGCATTGTTGTCCTTTGGCTATACTCAATCTAAGGCTGATTACTCATTGTTCATCAAGACAGATGCTGAATCCTTTACAGCAGTTCTTGTTTATGTTGATGATCTTCTAATCACTGGTTCTAGCAACACTCAAATTCAAGCTCTTAAAACACAATTAAGTACTCATTTTCACATGAAGTATTTGGGTCAGATGAATTATTTCTTAGGACTTGAGGTGTGCAAAAGTGACCAAGGCATTTTCATCTCTCAAAAGAAGTACACTATTGATTTACTTCAAGAAGCTGGTTTGACTAATGCAAGACCATACAAGTTGCCTATGGATTCTCATATCAAGTTGCAAGCAGACATGGGAACTCCTTTACCTGATCCAGAAGTATACAGAAGATACATAGGCAAACTCATATATCTCACAATAACAAGACCTGATATTTGCTATACTGTGCAGTTGTTGAGCCAATTTATGCAAAATCCTACATCAGTGCATATGCAAGCAGTGAAACATTTGATGAGATATTTGTTGAATTCACCAGGTCAAGGTATATTATTAGCTAATGGTTCAGCTGTTCATTTGACTGCCTATTGTGACAGTGATTGGGCTAGTTGTCCTATGACAAGAAGGTCCACCACTGGCTATTGTATTTTGCTGGGTCAATCACCTATTTCATGGAAATCTAAGAAGCAACAAGTGGTGTCTAGATCATCAGCTGAAGCTGAATACAGAGCTATGGCCCTAACATGTTGTGAAGTTACTTGGCTGGTGACATTGTTGAAAGATTTGGGGCTCAAAGATCTTGGTCCTGTAGATTTGAAATGTGATAATCAAGCTGCCATATATATAGCTGCCAATCCGGTCTTCCATGCCAGAACAAAGCATATAGAAGTGGATTGCCATTATGTAAGGGATCAAGTCAAGAATGGGGAAGTCCTACCTTCTCATGTTTCCACTAAAGACCAGCTGGCTGATGTGTTTACTAAAGTTCTTCCAGCAGATCAGCATTCTAAATTAATGTCCAAGTTGGGAGCTTGCAGTCCTTCCACCTCTCAACTTGAGGGGGAGTGTAAAAGAGGGGTTGGTTAATAGTTGAAGGACTCATATTGGAACATTGAAATAGTGTAGGGTTTGTTTTGTAACTTTTCTGTTATTCTTTTCTCCTTCCTCCCATCTCCTTCCTCCCATCTGTTTCTGCTGTATAAAACCTTTGTATCTTTCATTTTGAAGTAATAAGGAGAATCATTTTCACTGTGTGAACTGTGTGTTTCTCTCTACTCATTACTGTCAACATTTAGTGTGTAGAAGGCTTAGCCCACTTTTAGTACCATCTATTGTATCTATATATTCACTTTGATTGATTAATGTAATGAAGAAGAATTACCATATTAATAAAGTATCAGAACTAGGTTTGGCAATGGACTAAAGCTAAAAATTGGTTGGATCTTAAAGTAAGAGTTAATTTAAGATATCATATGATATAGATGTGAATGTAAGAATGATAGATATTGACTTTCGGCCATATATATAGCGCATTGAAAGTTTTGATAGAATTTGCGAGCCAATTATAGATCAAGATAGATATTGTAAGGAATAGTATGTAAAGCAAAAATCAAACATAGTCTATTTGAAGCCATCATTGGAACCACATATCGCGTTGGTGGGGTATGGTGAACTATCCCAAAACCCTTCTCGACATATCTTAAGCGGACTCGGCGAGTCTTAACAACCGTGTAAAGCTGTGTTTTGATGTGGTTTTGCAAACAACTTTTTGGGTTCTTTGGAGGTATAGGAATCGAGTTTGTTTTGATTTAAAACCACCAAGGAAGGATACTCTCATGGATGAAATCATGGTTTATTCACATTCTTGGATTTGTCATAGAAGTAGGAATCTCGTACCCAATTCGATAGATTGGACAGTTGATCCTATATCCTCTTGTATGAACTTATTGTAGTTCCTTTCTAGCGCCTTGCTAGTTTTTTAATTAATGTGTTGTTCAAAAAAAATAAAACAGAAAGCAATCCTGGAAACGCAAATAAAAAACTTCCCTAGGAGCGCATAACCATATACCCCGTTTTAGATTCAACTTTACATCTGTTGGAAACCCACAAAAGAGAGATACCTGTTGAATTTTGGGGAAGATGTTCTCTACTAAAATTGCATCTTTATCTCCAGAGGAGGCATGAACAACCCGATTTCTCCATCTCCAAGTCTTCCACATTAACATGTAGAAACTCCTTGCAACGCTTTACCCATCAATTTAGATTCCATCGGGACCAAAGAATGAAAAATGACATCTTTAAACGAGGACAAACAACATTACATTCTAAAGAATATGATTGCCAGTTCTACACAACCTCACTACAAAACAGGCATATCAGACAAATAGGAACAATACCTCTCGAAGTAATCCATGTGAAAGTAGGAAGCCTATTTGCAGCTCTGCATATGCAAATGTTGACCTTAATCGGAACCCAATTATTCCAGCAATTATTTCGGCCCAAATCGAATGGGCCGAGAATATTTTTTTCAAAAAGGGATGTTAGCTTTTTAACTGTGAAAATACCATTAGAGTAAAAAGGGTAATGCCATGTATCAGCCACCCCAACCGATAGAGATAATCCGGAGGGACTGTTCTAGACCTGTTAATCCGTCCATCTCCCAACCACGAGGCTTGCAACGCCATTTCCATGAACCTAATCAGTTATTTTAGACATCGACCATGATCATTCCACACATCTCTCCTATAACTGAATGGAATCGCCATTGTCATCTTTTTGGTAGAAAGAGTTTGAGTATGAAAGCCCAATATTGTCAATTACAGTGCTACTGCTCCTGGTGTTGTCCCAAACTCCCCTATGAAGCCCACACCCAAGCTAAAAATCAAACCTTCATATGGATTATCCTTTCATTCTGATTGTTTTTTTCCAATCCTGTAAAGCTTACTTTTCTGGATATTTATGCAAAAACCCGAATCCACCATAAAAGTTTTTGTATACCAAGATTAAATATATTCATTAAATTTCATTTTGAAAACATATGTTCATTAATTTCAGACTTGTTGGAATATACCCTTCCTATCCCGAAGCCCCTCGGTAAAAAAATTTAAGCCTCCACTACAACAATCGAATGGACGGGCGGGGAGACTTTCGCCGGGGACTGTGAGTCCCCGGCGAAAGTCACTAAACGACAAAATTGAATCTGACGTGGCACACGAATTCGATGACTATCCTTTGGAAATTTCAACGCACATCTTCCGCGGGGACATGTCCCCGGAGAAAGTTAGTTTGATTTTTATTAAACTTTGACTGGATAGTCAAAATTCAACGCACAGTTTCGCCGAGGACTTGTCCCCGCCAATAGCACTTTCAACTTTTATCAAAATTTGGCCAAAGTCAAAAGCGTGTTAATTGTTCGCGGGAAAATTCCCGCTAACCTTTTGCCGGGGACATGTCCCCGGAGAAAGTAATATTTCAAAAAAATATACTTTATTGTCGATATAATACAATGGCTGATTATACGCCGGAAAAAGAGCGATCACTGGTTTTATCGTCGAGTTGCCATTGATGTCTAGCTCTTTTTCCAACATGCAAGTTAAAAAAATCCATTATGATCAAACAATGTTGTTTAAGAGTGGTCACTGATTTTATCGTCGAGTAATGTTGATGTCTAGTAATGTGTAGTGGTGCAAGTTGAGCTTGTTAATATTGAATATGATGTATAGCGCACGCAAATTGCCTAACGTCAAATACTTGCAACAATTAACATGATACGTATACCATAGCACCTATAGTCGGTCGTTTAACATGATACGTTTACCATAGCACCTATAGTCGGTCGTTAAACATGATACGTATACCATAGCACCTATACTCGGTCGTTAAACATGATACGTATACCATAGCACCTATAGTCGGTCGTTTAACATGATACGTTTACCATAGCACCTATAGTCGGTCGTTAAACATGATACGTATACCATAGCACGTATACTCGGTCGTTAAACATGATACGTATACCATAGCACCTATAGTCGGTCGTTTAACATGATACGTATACCATATCACCTATAGTCGGTCGTTAAACATGATACGTATACCATAGCACGTATACTCGGTCGTTAAACATGATACGTATACCATAGCACCTATAGTCGGTCGTTTAACATGATACGTTTACCATAGCACCTATAGTCGGTCGTTTAACATGATACGTATACCATAGCACCTATACTCGGTCGTTAAACATGATACGTATACCATAGTACCTATAGTCGGTCGTTTAACATGATACGTATACCATATCACCTATATTCGGTCATTAAACATGATACGTATACCATAGCACCTATACTCGGTCATTAAACATGATAAGTATACCATAGCACCTATACTCGGTCGTTAAACATGATACGTATACCATAGCACCTATAGTCGGTCGTTTAACATGATACGTATACCATATCACCTATAGTCGGTTGTTAAACATGATACGTATACCATAGCACCTATAGTCGGTCGTTAAACATGATACGTATACCATAGCATGTATACTCGGTCGTTAAACATGATACGTATACCATAGCACCTATAGTCGGTCGTTTAACATGATACGTTTACCATAGCACCTATAGTCGGTCGTTAAACATGATACGTATACCATAGCACATATACTCGGTCGTTAAACATGATACGTATACCATAGCACATATAGTCGGTCGTTTAACATGATACGTTTACCATAGCACCTATAGTCGGTCGTTAAACATGATACGTATACCATAGCACCTATACTCGGTCGTTAAACATGATACGTATACCATAGCACCTATAGTCGGTCGTTAAACATGATACGTATATCATAGCACTCATACTCGGTCGTTAAACATGATACGTATACATATCACTTATACTTAAATTAACTTTATAATTTTTAGGTTAAATTTAAATTGATTTATTATTAATTTTAATTATTTAAAATGATAATAAATAGTTTTTTGAAAAAGAAAATGGAATAATTAAATCTTTCCGCGGGGACATGTCCCCGGGAAATGATTTTGCGAAACTTTTCATTTTCCCTCGCCCTTTTTACTTTATCCCGCCATTACTTTCTCCGGGGACTTGTCCCCGCAAAATGTAACACTAAAAGACAAACCTAATTTTCTCCGAGGACCTGTCCCCGGGAAAAGTGAAACTTGAAAATCACCTCCATTATTAACGCAATCTGTTATCAGTATGAGATAAAAAAAAATCCTCACCCATCCTCTCGGCTGCAACAACACCACGCACCATCTCCATTATTGCAACCACCACCACTTCCTCACCATCTCCATCTCCACCACGCACCATCTCCATCTCCACCACCATCTATTTGTTTGAATCGAACCACAGGGAATCGGGTTGTATCGTGAAAATATGCGTCGAGACATTGTAAGAATGGAATAATCATTGTAAGGTTCTTGGTTTCTCCTATCTTGTACCTATTTTAATTTTCGTTATCTTGTAAGAATGGAATAATCATAACTTGTTTTGAAACCTTGTGTTATAATCGATCTATCAACCTGCGAAATGGGTAATTAGTATGTTGTTGTAAATCTTGTAGTGAAATGGGTATAGCCTTTCACTTGTTGTTATTTATGTTGGTCCTTTGATTATATATTCTTACAGTGATTACTTATGGATAGTGGCATTACTGTTAAATAACGACCATAGGAAACTTGTCTAAAATACAAAGCTCAAATGGTGTTCTTTTTTTCTTGCAAGACAGTGCTAAATACGAGAAACAAGCCGAACTAAGCAAAGAGTTACTGATTTGTTGGCGTCTTTATTAGTAATAGAAGTTTGTTTTGAACAAATCTTGTAGTGAATAAGTAAGTCATAATTATGTGTTTTGCTTTTATAGGGTGTCACGGGTGCCAAGCCGAGGCCAAGCCGCGACCAAAGCCGAGACCAAAAGGTAAGATATGTCGTTGCGTATTTTAAATAGTTTAGGGTTTTAGGTAGTGAGAACTATCCAAGCATCGGGTATAAAAAAGACCCTTTAAACCATTAGGGTTGAATTGGTCATTTTAACAATTAGGGTAGGAGAGTAGGATGGTGGATTTTTTGAACAATATGTCTAGGGTTGAGGGTTGCTGAAAACAAAGGAATGATGTTAGTGTGTCTAGTATATGTGCTATTACTGATGGTTTACGACGAGGAGGTACACGGTTTCTTGGTTCACAAGATACAGGAAACTGTACAGCTCGTTTCTTGTTACGGTTTGTTATGGTTACCTGATGATGAGGGTTGAATCTTGAAGGGTAACAAGGTGGTGCAAAAGGGTTTAGCTTGGTTTGAGAGTGTTTTTATTGTGTGTTTTTAGTGTGTGTTTTTTGGTGAGAAACTCCATGAGTTTGTGTGAGAGAGAGGGGTCAGAGATGACAAGAAGAGGTATGAAATGGTGTGTAATGATAGAGATATAATGGTGGCGAGAGATATGAAAGGGTTTGTGAGGGTGCCTCATTAACTCCACTTCACTCGCCATCACTATCATTACAAACCCTTTCATCTATCTTCTTATAATCTCCGACACCTCTCCCTCTCACACACACATGGAGTTTCTCACCAAAAAACACACACTAAAAACACGCACACAGTTATGAACTCTCAAAGCAGGGCTAAACCATTTTGCACCACCTTTTTACCCTTCAAGTTCAACTCTCATCATCAGGTAACCATTACAAACCGTAACAAGAAATAGGCTGTACAGTTTCCTGTATCTACTGGACCAAGAAGCCATGTACCTCCTCGTCGTAAACCATCAGTAATAGCACTTTAACTAGACATACTAACATCATTCCTTTGTTTTCAGGAACCTTCAACCATATACACACTGTTCAAATAGTCGTACGCAAACACCATCCTACCCTCCTACCCTAATTGTTAAAATGACCAATTCAACCCTAATGGGTTAAAGGGTCTTTTTGATACCCGATGCTTGGATATTTCTCATTACCTAAAACCCTAAACTATTTAAAATACGCAGGTTAAGCTTTGGACAAACCCGAAAAAGCAGAAGATATCGGAAGTCAACTGACAAAACTACCTGGCGAACACGAGAGCCAAGACCACAATCGGTATGTTTTTTTGTCTAACTTTGTTAATACTCGTGAACTGACGTAAATGATTTTAGGACTTTAGTGATTAATTTCGGAAAGTCCCCGTCCGAAGTTAATCATCCTATAGAAAACCCGTCCGAAATTAATTTATTAGAAATTAATTTCGGAAAGTCCCCTGTTTGGGCTGCTTTTTGAATGTTTTGTCTCATTTAGGATATGAATGTGTATAATTGATTTACTATTTGTGAAAATTTCGACATTGTTTCCCCTTTACTCCTACGAATATGTCTTTAATGCACATATTTGGGGAGTTGAGGGGAAATGCTGCCGAAATTTTCTCAAACAGTAAATTCAATTATACGCATTCATATATGAGACGAAACATTCAAAGAGTGGGATTAGGATTTCCTTCCATAGTTGGATTAGGTGAACATTTTAAGTCTATATAATTATTTGTTGCTTCATTAAAACGCAGTTATGCCAATTGATAATAGTTGGGTCTTACTAGCACGTACCAGTAAAGAATTCTTAGTTGGTCTTAGAGCTTTCTGCAAGCATTGCAAGTCCTTGGTGAATATTGATGGGAATATAAAATGTCCCTATGCTCTTTGTTTAAACGTAAACTGGATAAAGCACGAATTTTTGTTTGACCACATACACACAAATGGTTGGGACCATAGTTATACGAAATGGTATAATCATGGTGAGCCGGATGGCCGAACAACCGTACACAACACAAGACACCCTGGGATGAGTGACATGGCTGAGTTCCTTCATGATATTGGTCCGAATAACGAACCAGATGATCCAACTCAAGGAAATATTGGCGAGACAAGTAACGACGCAATTCCTCAACGTAATGAGTATGAGGGGTTACTTGCCACTACCAACGAAAAACTATACCCAGCCTGTGAGTGGATGTCTTCATTAGACTTTCTGGCAAAGATTACGCACATCAAGGTCAAAGGTAAAGTGAGTGACACCACATTTAATGAGTTCCTAACTTTATTCAAGGAAGTTTTCCCGCCCGTTCTAGGATACAAGATGCCATCGTCATACTATGAAATAAAGAAGACATTTAAAACTATCGGGTTAGGATATGAATCGATACATGCTTGTGTAAATGATTGCTTTTTATATCGGGGGGCGGGTAACGAAGATTTGCAGACTTGTCCGATCTGCGGCGCTAGTAGATGGAAAGAAAAGAACACACTGGGGAAGAAAGTTCCTAACAAGGTGTTGCGTTACTTACCTATCATTCCTAGACTACAACGTTTGTACAAGTCTAAACACACTGCAAAACATATGACTTGGCATGCGTCTGGGCAGTCTATGGAGAACGGTAAGATGCAACACCCGGTTGATGGTCAAGCATGGAAGAAATTTGACATCAAGTATTCGAAGGAATTTGCTAAAGAAAAAAGAAACGTCCAGTTAGGGTTGGCTGCTGATGGTTTCAATCCGTACGGCAACCTTAGTCAGTCATACAACATGTGGCCGGTCATATTAACCACATACAATACGCCTCCCTGGATATGTATGAGAGAGACTTCTCTTATGTTGACATTGTTAATTCCGGGCCCCAAATCACCAGGGAAGGATATTGATATTTACCTGAGGCCTTTGATTGATGACCTAAAGACTTTATGGAAAGATGGAGTCAGGACTAAGGATGTTGTTACAGGCACCGAATTCTGTATGAAAGCAGCGCTTTTATGGACTATCAATGACTTTCCCGCTCAAAGTAGTTTGTCTGGGTGGAGTGGGCAAGGTTACATGGCATGTCCGACATGTAATGTAGACACTCCAGCTATGCGCGTGTTAAACAAAACCGCTTATGTTGGTCACAGAAGATTCTTAAGCATGACCAATAAATGGCGGAAGAACAGAAGGGCATTCTATACAGATGTAGATAATACAGACCCTCCTAGAAAATTTACCAGTGATGACATCTTGGATCAACTAAGAAGATTGCCTAAACGTGTCCCGGGGAAACATCCAATATATGGGGGTGCGAAAAAAAAACGTGATCAAGATCGCGAATTGAATTGGACAAAAAAATCTGTTTTCTACGAGCTAGAGTATTGGTCTTTTCTTACACTAAAACACAATTTAGATGTCATGCATATCGAAAAAAATGTGTGTGAGAGTGTGTTGGGTACTTTGTTAATGAATGACAAATCAAAAGACACCAACAAGGCAAGACAAGACTTACAAAATTTGAATATTCGTACTGACTTGTGGCTCGTCAACAAAGGAAACGGGAAGTGCTCTAAGCCTCATCCTACGTACTCTTTCACAACCGAAGAAAGAAAACTTTTTTGTCAATTCATTAAAGGTACGCGTTTTATTTGAAAATTTCTTTGTTCGAATTAATTCGCTTATTCATTTCGACAACTTATTCTAATATCCTGATTTTTTTCTTAATTCATCAAAGGTGTTAAACTACCTTATGGGTTTGGATCTAACTTCAAGCATAAAGTGACCGACAACGATAGCAACATAACAGGCTTGAAGGCTCATGACTGTCACATAATGATGCAACGGTTGCTTCCTGCTGGACTTCAAAATTACTTGAAGGACCAAACCACCGCAACACCAATAATCGAGCTTTGTTCATTCTTCAAACAAATATGCGCTCGAACTTTGATGGTGGATGACATGTTGAAAGCTAGAGATCAGCTGATCAATATTTTGTGCAGTTTCGAGCAAATATATCCTCCAGCTTTTTTTGACATTATGATTCACTTGGTTATTCATCTACCGGAAGAGGCTATTGAAGGCGGTCCTGTTTACATGAGGTGGATGTATCCATTTGAAAGATACATGAAAAAGCTCAAAAATTATGTCAGAAATAAAGCCAAGCCTGAAGGTTCAATAGCGGAGGGTTATATTGCTGATGAAGCATTAACTTTCTGTTCGCATTATTTTCGGGGTGTTGAGACGAGATTTAATCGTCCTGACCGGAATGAGGACGGTCCAAGGCCAACAAGTCGATTTGAGGTGTTTCGATCAGTCTGCAAAAAGAATGGTAAACAATCATTAGTTCGGTTTAAAGCAGACACAATGAAGCAAGTAGTATGGTACGTACTACACAACAGTCATGAAATCGACCCGTACATGAACGCGTACAAGAGGTACGCGTTTTATTTCAAAATTTGTTTCACGTAAGTTGTTATTCGACGACTTATTCTAATATCATGAACATTTACAGGGAATTTCCTGGCAGAGACTTGGAAGAAGGGTTTCCTCGCTGGTTTATTGTATGTATTACCCTGTATAAATAACGACTATTACTCATATCTATCTATTCTTAACTTTTTCATAGATTCGTGAATTAAAAGTACAGAAAGACCTAATTTGTACCGCCGAGTTATTCGCTTTGGCTTGTGGACCATCATGTACTGCTGTCTCAGTCAACTCTTGCGTAGTCAACGGTGTGAAGTTTACTGTACACGACCGTGATTTACGTCGTTCAACTCAAAACAGTGGAATTTCAACTCCTAATCCTGATGGAGGAATGCATTATGGCCAGCTTGAAGAGATTCTCGAGTTTTCATATATTTCATTCAATGTTGTGTTGTTCAAAGTCAAATGGTTAGACACTAATAACACTAATCGCCTAAAACGATGTACCTATAGAAACAACATTACGCAAATTATGACCGATCGTGTATCGTTTCAAAACGAACCATTCATTCTTGCAACGCAAGCAACACAAGTCTTTTACCTTGATTTCCCGGGTAAACGTGGTAATTGGAAGGCCGTCCAAGATTCTTATCATCGAAATATTTGGAACCCGGATATCATTGTGGTAGGAGACAACTAGGATGTTGTACATGACAACAACCCATCACATATCACACTCTCTGCTGAGTTGGATCAGTTGGATTATAACATTATAAATATAGATGTTCAACCAGCGGAAGTTGAGGCACCACCACCAATTATCACTATTGTGGAAGACGAAGATGATATTGATTTTGATGATCACGTTTCTCATGATTTAGCATCTGATGATGATGATGGCCACGAGAATGAAGATGATGAAGATGACAGTACTAATAATGTTGCATTTTATGTTGATGATGTGGGAGATTAATCTCGAATTGTAATTTGTAGAACAACACTTCATTATTTGATTGAAATTGTTATCGACCGGTTAAATGTGTTTATTTGTTTGTTTATTTATTTATTGATTTATTTATTTATATATTATAATTATCTTGTTGATATATACTGTTATACTTTTGGACCATTTGCGGATAGGTAGTTTTGGATAGTTTTGTAGATGATCATGCGTTAACGGTTTACGAACCGTTTTGGCGATTTTGGAAAAGGATAACTATGTTGTATATATGATATTATGTTTAGCGAATTTGTGTTATGATTGGCATATTAAAACAGGTTGTGGCATTGATAAAACAAGTTGTGGATTGGTGTTATGATAACAGGTTGTAGATTTTTTCCGGAAAATTTCCGGAAAAAATCTGGAAATTACCTATTTTGCAGCAATATTCTGCATAATGGGTCAGCTAGTTTTGCCGGGGACATGTCCTCGGGGAAAGTTTAAAACATATTTTAATTTACGACTTTAACCGTTGACATGTCCCCGGCGAATTAGTTTACCTCAACAGTGGTTAACACTTACCCCGGGGACATGTCCCCGGCAAAACGGGTGCCACGTCGGACTAATAACGTAATTAGCATTCTTAAAGTGAAGTTCCAAAATCATTTCTTCGGGGACTAGTCCCCGGGGGAAAAATGTGTCACGTCAGACATGTTTGACCGGAGACAATCGGCTGTGGGACCCACGTGTCCCCGGTAAAAGTGGTAAACAGTCCCCTGGGAAAGTATTGCCGAGCAGGTATTGCCGGGGCCCTTTCGTTGGGGACATGTCCCCGGCGAAAGCCCTGAAACGTCGCATGCGAAAGCGACGAATGTTGTAGTGCTCCCTATACGTATTTATAAGAGAACTCTGGCGTTGGCGCAATCCTCTAGTTCATGCGGATCCTGATTTGGTTGAATCAATCCGTCTCGAAGACATCATGGTTAAGACAAAATCTCTTGCTCTCTTATGGCGCGTATTTGTGAACTGGAGTTCATGGGTTTGGAATCCTAACATTTGTAGATAGTTGTCTTGTGGGCTGTTTGGTATGTTTAGGCCTAATCTTAGCAGTGGGGTCGTTCTCCTTCTCGGAGACTTTCTGCTCTCTTCTATTTCCCCTTCTATGTGAAGGTTTTCTTTATCAATATTATTCATGGCTTTTCACACACACATACCCAAAAAAAAGAAAAAATAAAAACTTCATTTTGAGAAGAATAAAAATACTTCAAATAAACCATTTTGGTAGGTCTAAAGTTAATCCAGTTTTATATACCAAACCAACCAGGTAGAAACTTGCTGAATGAGTATATCTACTAAGACAACATGTCAACATGGTTACAATTCTAAGATACATGTTATTACATTGGCAGAATTTCGACACCATATATGTTAAGGCTTCATAAGTTACAAGTTTAGAATTCAAAATTATACAAATACGGTCATTTCTAAGCTCATACTTCGGCTTAAATTTTTCACACAATAATCTCCTTCCATCTTCCCACTTTTCTGGAACTCGATCACTATCATGCAAATATCATGTCGTCGGGGATCTAAGGTAACACTTTGCCCTCTCGAAGCAGGATTCATTGAATGTTGTTCTGGTAACGTTGAAGATGTCAAGGACATCCGGATTATTGCTTTGTAGTCTCTGGGCAATTTGGGTTCCCATGTCTGGAAACATTGCACATGTAGTTGATCAGTAATCTGGAGAAAGCGGTGGAGTATTTTAATAAAAGGAATTAAAAAAAATTTGTCAGCATTATGATATGCGAGTTATTTTTTAATCAGAAATAGTAAATAATATATAGGAACCAAAACAAACTGGCGCTGTAATAAAATCGCCAAATTATTTTGTAAAAACTTCATGTAAGTTTCTGTTGAGTTTATGATATATAAAATATAATAAAACATAAAGACATCAAGAGTACACAGCGGAAGACTTAAGATCATAACAAATAAATTAATTAACTGAAAGTATGCGTAACGTACCTCTTGCGAATATTAAATCCCTCGAGCAAAGCAAACAACCCTCGAGCAAAGCAAACCAAAGAAGTACTTATTGGTGTAAGAATAATGTCTTACAACCACGTTCTTGTACACACGAATTAACCAAACGAATCAAGCGATTGCTAGATCTAACACAAGTCCTCGTTTAAGAAAAACGAAACCAAACTCCCTTACTTGGGGTGTTCGGCCGAATAATGGACCAGAGAGAGGAGAGGAGAGATCTAGGGTTAATTCAATGCACAAGTGTATGAAACCCTAGAACCTAGCCCTCCTTATATACTAGTAGGTAAACTTAGGGAACAAGTTAGGGGATTTAGGCTTTGTAAAGCCCTATGGCCGGCCATGATGGAAAGCCCAAAGCCCAACCCATAATTTTTCCAAGTTTTCCATTTCTAGTCCTTCTCTTTTCCATTTAACGGTCGTTAGTCATTTTTCCGTTAAATACTTAACGATCGTTAACCGGACTTAATGTGTAATAATTAATCGTAAACATAAACATTAATTATTAACTTTAATTCTCATTCGCTAATGTGTGCAATCCCGTGGTCACGAGTTCGAATCCGGACATTCACATATTTGTAAATATATACATTTCCAACAGCTCCCACTTGGATATGTTTACAAAACGTGAAATGACATTGGTTAGCGTCTAGCAACACGCCAATGCCCCCAGAACAACTCGTGTATGGTTTTCTGGAGAAAAACCAAGTTTGATGATTCATCATCATATTCATCCTTTTATTTCTAATACCATGTTAATAAGAATATGGATCTTACTCATTTCCTAATTAACTATTCTGTTTCTCGCTTTATATGATTGATTAAGATTACCAATTCTTCTGAACATATTCCAGAAGACCTTGGGCATGGCCATGCAAACATCTTAACAACCCTACGAGGGGCCCAGCAGTATTATACTTCAAAATAAATTTGAAGGAAACAAATCCTATTTTGACTACAAGCAGGATTCATAAATTTCGCAACACTTCTGAAAACAACCTTTATAACTACCAGTTACGTATAGCGTTAGATTGCTTCACAAAAATGCACTACATTCATGACATATCTCTTGTATCTCAAGTCAGAGGATAAATATTCATGATATACTTAATGACTAAGATCCATAAAGTATCATCATGTGGGTGGGATAAGTCCTATACTCAATTCATTGAATATCATCTGAAATTAGTCATGCTACGCATCAATATACTTTCAAGTATATTCTAACTAATACTCAGATTTGTCTTAATTCAATATCATTCCCATGTTATTAATTGAAAACGGACTATTTAGAACAACTTAAGTTATTCATGGATTTAAACATGCAAATATAGGACACAATATTATAAATGAAATTAAACGTATACCGTACTTTAATTCATTATAAATAATAATTGTTTAACATCCTTTATCCAAATACTAAATAGATCAATGCATGATAATTCTCAGTTAATGAATTTTGCCACAAGTCATGCAACTCATACTTGTTGACAAGGCATAATTTCAACTAACTTTGATCTACAAGAATTTTGAGAATACTTATTTCAAAAATTCAATAATTGAATTTCTTGTATGTGTTTACACATATCTTGATATTGTCATATCATTCCATAAGGTGCGTGATAACCTGAACCACCTTTATATGACAATCATCTTTCAAAACTTTTAAAGTTTAAAGTATTCTTCATTCTTTAATGTATAATGCAACTATGCTCTTAATTGAGCATAACTAGTCAATATGGTCATCACCAACGATACCATGACTAGAATTGAGTGTCATCTCAATTATACCAGCATCATTGTGTACAACAATATACTCTTTAAACATCCGTAAACTTTGAATATTTATTTGTTTGGTGTCATACAAACCTCATGTTTGTTGACTATGACAATTACAACAATTTGTTGTATAGAATCTGGGAGCAACTCCAGGCTGTGGAATGCAATTCTAAATCCAAACATAAATATTACAATGTTGTTAAATCATCTTGTAATCAAGCATGATACAACAACCTTATACACAACATGATGTTCATGATGAATCTTCAAGTTAGACTTTAAGATCTCATTCATATACTATCTTGTCAAAGATATGTACTCATCATGTTCTATTAGACTCATTTATTTACCGCATATGTTTATAATAATAAACATATATATATTCCAAGGTTATATATTTTATTTTCCAAATCTTACAAACGAAGTTTCATTCTCAACTAAAACTTAATTTAGGTGGAATGTAGTTGCCCATACAACATATAAGATTTAAAAAATAATACTCCCACTAGCTTTCAGGAATACTTACGAGCTATCTTATTTTAATTATTAAATCAAACATGGATTTAATTTTAAACATAAGAATCATCTCCTACATGCATGCATATATCCATTCATGGATTCTTGCAGTTTGTACATATTCAAAGATTATTTGAATTCATAAAACTCCTTTGCATTACTTATCGTCCTCGCAAAAGTAATTCCAAAACAAAGAGTTTTGATATTCATTGTCAAAATTTCACATCAATGAAACTAAGTATGACAATTATAATCTTTATACTTCTATTTAATGTATCTAGTAAAGAATATTCAATCATAGTTAATTGCTTAAATATGATTAATATTATTATCACTAGACATGCATTAAATACGTGTACAATATTTTCCATATGATTCCTACACAAAGATTTAAACCACTGGGGTTTTCATTCTTTGAAGAAACTCATTAAGATAAACCAAATATCTAAAGTTGATTATCTCTATGGACAGCATCTCTACATTCATAGTATTGTTGATTTACCACAATACAACATTTGGTAAATTTATCATTATGATTAACAGGCTTACCATGATCCTGTAACTCATATTCCTCAGCATATTAAATATCTGAGATATCCTTGCGGATCTATGAATGACAATTCCATCATATTAAGGTCTATCATTTTCATGTTTAGCCTCATCATGATATTTGCTAGTGCATTTTAGAAGATTATGCATTTTTGTAATTCAATCTTTCAAGATCTAAACAAAACTCCCACTTGCCTTTAACAATTTAAAGATTACCTTTAAATAGTTTAGCAAGTAGAGTAACAATACATTGTTCTCTTTTGGGATATTACAAAACACATTGATAGTTCCTGACATCAGTTTGTTACAACTCACTATACAAGTAGTTTAACAAATTCAGAACTTCATTTATAAGACTTAATGTGATTCATCACATTCCATAAACAAATGGTGTCTTATCAATCTTCTAGGTTGGAGTATTATTGAGTATATTCAATCTATACTCAATCTACTAACCTTGATAACTTTTGGAAGAAACTATAGTTATCTTGAATCAAACATGCCAATAGATTTTGATTCTTCTAACTGAACATACCATAAAACTATGGTATTTCATTAGAATTAATATTGTAAGATAATCTAACAATATTTAAGATAACCATCTACTCTTTGGCTCATCTATTTACCAACAAAGTAAAACTTAATGGTACAATAGAATTACCAAGTCAATTGCATGTATTATAACACAAGTATTTTTGACCAAGTCAAAAGACATATCAGTTATAATCCCACTATACGTTATAAGTCATTGATCACCTCATTGACTTCATGCATGTGTCTTAAAACATAGCAAGTTAACGTCTTACTTTATATTGTAAGTCTTGTATTAAAAGACTTCATGTTTGTGATTTTACAAAATCATAAACATTTATAATAAAAGTAATTATGAACACCACCTCAGGTTTCAATTAATATTTCAAGTTAATATTGACTACATATATTTAAGTCATTCAACGAATACTTAAATTCAAAGTAGTATTAGATTACTTCATTTAATTATGTTATTCCATGAAATGTTCAACGTAAGAAACTGCAAAATCATCCATGCTCGTTCTCACGACACGTGGATATTTTACCTTGGGCTACAATCTAGTTCACGTTCTCACGCAACATAAACTGCAACTACAAGTGTTTCTTAAATATTGAAGAACATAAATATTTAAAATAAAGTAGTCTTTGTTATCATCTTGACACATGTTCTTAATACGGCAATCATACATATTTAAATGTATAATTCCTATTGGAACGTTACTCTCTTACCTTGCGGTCAAGAGAATCATATTTATATGTGTTGTACCTTGCACACAATAAAGATTTCTCCCACTTGTGCATGGAACAACATCATGTAGCAGATAAACAACACGATACACGTTCGTTTATTTGATTAATATGATTTGTGTCATAGATATAACAAGTAGATGTAGGACTATATTGATTAGTAAGGAAACGCACATGACAATCCTTGAAAACCATAAGTGCCTACAATTGGAAAGTAATTATCTTTGAAGATAATATGGGTTACTACACAGGAAAAAAAAGGCTTGTAGCTCCCACTGAATTAGAAATCATTAAAATAACTTCTTATTCAGTAATGCAACACAAATGCTCCCACTGAATCTGACAACATTGTAAGTGTTGCATAACCAGTGAAAACAACTTGCTTGCTTTTTACTTTCCTACACCTTTGAAGAACCATACGTAATCATTACTAAGGTACTAAAAGGTGTATTCTACTCTGTGAATGATGTGTTATCCATCAATGTTATTAACTTGAAAAATTGGGTATGCAATTTCTTCCTTAATAGGTCTACCATCCCCACACTGGTATGTAGCACCTTTAAAGGCTAAAGCAAAATAACTAGATAAAATATGCTAGTTTGCCTTTTACTAATTTTTCGCGGTAATTAGTCTAGCTTCTAATTTAGTAACTCATATAGATGTTTTCCAGCTAACCAACATTCATGTTGTTACCAAGGATTCATTCACCAAATGAGGATAATGAAATCTTTATGGAAAATAAGATGTGCAATTCATTGCTAAGAGTTACATTAGAATTTAGACAATTCAAATGTTCCTATTATACCTTTCTCATTCATGAAAAGGAATAGGATTGAGTCTCATGCTTCTCCCATGGAAAAGAGACTTCGTTTGTCTTTTCGGTAAATTATTCTCGATCAAACATTTGTTTGAAAGCAAAATGGAACAATTTACTGATCAAAGACTAAACTTCGTTTACGGTTAAATGTTGCAATTATACATTCAAAAGAATTACAAAATTCAATTTTAGTATTTTCGATAATTAACCTTTTCAAGAAAATTAAACACCCATGGTTCATAAACATATAACCATTTAATTTTCACTGAAAACTAGGATCCAAATTGTCATAATCTCATCACGTCAGTTGATCTGCTAGTAATGAACCTTATACAAAGTGGTAGAGCTTGTGCTCAATTGCCAATTTCAATTGCAATTCCTAGATTTATGGGATTTACATATAGCCAATTTCAATTGCCATGTAAACATGTTTTATCCCATCTTATGCCTTGAGTTGTCAGTTCTCACTACAAAACTCAATTAAGTTGTCTAACTTAAGAAACTGCAAAATCGTCCATGCCCGTTCTCACGACACGTGGACATTTTACCCTTTGATTACGATCTAAGTCACGGTCTCACGCAAATAAAAAATAATCTTAGGTGTTTCCGTTTCGTTGGATGGCATATAACTTAAATTAAAGGGTAATAATTTTGATGTCAAATCAAATATGTACAAAGATGTCATGCATTCATCTTCGTAACATAGTTTTTATTAAAACATTTATATCTTGTTTTAATGTATAAGCTTTTCATCATCAAACTTTAATTGAGGTATTGGGTTCACCAATCAAGGAATTAGTGTTAATTATCATCCATTATACCGTACTTTTGCATAAATGTAAACACTTAGTGTTTCGGATAATTACCACCGAAGTGGCGCATGGAATTAAAACTAATTCGCCCTTAAGATGAGCTTGCACATTTAATGGCTTACTAAGTAGCTCCATTCGAACTTACAGGGGGCAGAGGACCAGGTACGCGCTAAAGCACAACCTTAGACATCCTTTCAGTGTGACTGTGCGCACTTCTTTAAACCCCTTTTATTAGTTCATTCTCATGGGTGAGCCGTTCAGTCATTTGTACCAAAGTCATCATCAATTAAACGATTATGATTACTATTCTTAAAAATACATGTTTCACCATTGTTTAGGTCAGTTTATTTTTCTTGTAAAAATACCCTTGTTCCACATAACAAACAAGCAAGTATTTGAAAAAAATAAACAAATAAACAATGAATGCATAACAAATAAAAGTCATGCATATCAAATAGCCACATGCAAACGGTTTTGATAAATCTTATTAATAACCAATTCTAGATCTGTCAATATGCATATATTTAATTAAGACTTCCACCCGTTTTCATCTATGTACAAGGTGAACCACATGCATCGATTCATCGATTGCGTAAGTCAAAATTAAATATATACCACATAGCACATAATTGATTAAATAATAATTATTGAGGTCTTCCCCAATTTTAGATCTATCATAATTTAGTGTATATCACTTAAACATGAAAGACATACAATAAAAGCAGATCCATGATAAAACATGCAGATAATTATCATGGACATAAAATTACACTTAACAATTAATGCAATTAAACAGAGTTACGCATATACACATAAAGTTGCATGCATCTTAGGGTTTCTAATCCAATTAAAACAATAGTTTACAAAACCCTAATTAGGGCACCAAAAAACGCCCCCCCTCAAAATTAGGGTTTAGGTTTTGCAAACCCTAGATCTAAGCATACAAATAATAACACATTCATGTTTATTTTTAATTATGTGTTTCAGTAATTAATTACTTGTTATACAAGGCTCGTGATGCCACTGTTGAGTTTATGATATATAAAATATAATAAAACATAAAGACATCAAGAGTACACAGCGGAAGACTTAAGATCATAACAAATAAATTAATTAACTGAAAGTATGCGTAACGTACCTCTTGCGAATATTAAATCCCTCGAGCAAAGCAAACAACCCTCGAGCAAAGCAAACCAAAGAAGTACTTATTGGTGTAAGAATAATGTCTTACAACCACGTTCTTGTACACACGAATTAACCAAACGAATCAAGCGATTGCTAGATCTAACACAAGTCCTCGTTTAAGAAAAACGAAACCAAACTCCCTTACTTGGGGTGTTCGGCCGAATAATGGACTAGAGAGAGGAGAGGAGAGATCTAGGGTTAATTCAATGCACCAAGTGTATGAAACCCTAGAACCTAGCCCTCCTTATATACTAGTAGGTAAACTTAGGGAACAAGTTAGGGGATTTAGGCTTTGTAAAGCCCTATGGCCGGCCATGATGGAAAGCCCAAAGCCCAACCCATAATTTTTCCAAGTTTTCCATTTCTAGTCCTTCTCTTTTCCATTTAACGGTCGTTAGTCATTTTTCCGTTAAATACTTAACGATCGTTAACCGGACTTAATGTGTAATAAATAATCGTAAACATAAACATTAATTATTAACTTTAATTCTCATTCGCTAATGTGTGCAATCCCGTTGTCACGAGTTCGAATCCGGACATTCACATGTTTGTAAATATATACATTTCCAACAGTTTCATCATTTAAGACAAACATATATAGAGTATACTTTTCATGTACTTAACTAATAACACAACTTTTGTTTGTTTATTTCTTGTTACATTGTATTTTATGAGGAGGAGGTTTTGTCTACTGTTCTTCCACGACAATTTACCATATGAATGCATTCAAAGTAAGTCGGGTTATGTAAAAACTAGTAACACTTACATGGAATTTCAATGCCTTCTTAAGTTGTAGGACCACCTCACAATGCCTTTAACACCTCATCCGCAACCATTGATAAAGAATCCTTCCAAATGTAACGAGTAGGAAAGGAATTTAACAAGCAATCCCATTGACACACAAATGGAAGAAATTGATATGTTGTCAACACTTCCAACTAAAATTTTCAGCCTTTGAATCACCATCTAGCATTAATTTAGCACTTTTGATGTTCATGTGCGTCACCATGAGTTGCATTACACCACCAGTGTAAAGAAAATCCAATTCACTTGCAATATCAATGCATATTTTGATATGTTTCATCCATGTAAGACTATTCCATACATATATATATATATATATATATATATTTTTAGAAAGACAACATTATATTAACAAAACAACACAAGACTATTCCCTATATTTATTGAGACACGCTAGATGCATGCTCATAACAATGAGGTTTTCATCCATTTTATTTCCATGTCTTGCATTACACCACCAATGTGAGGAAAATCAATCCACTTGCAGCATCAACGCATATTTTGAGGCGTTTCATCCATTTAAGACTAACATCGCCCATATACTTATCAAGACTTCCGTTAGAAAGCATGCTCATAAACAATGATTTTTTCATCCATTTCGTTACAATAACCTGCAAAGACCACAAAATATTCTTGTGCTTAGACTTGAAAAGACAGTTAAGCTTTGTACGAAATTAATGATCTACATAACCAAGTTGATAACCCACCGCCTTGCAACAATTGTGGTGATGTCCATTAGCATGTGGAAATTCTCCTTCATATATCTTTAATCTTTAATATGACTGAAGTTTTGTGTGGCTAATTTTATGTCTTCAAGTGAAATTTGGGAGATTAGTTGTGCTACGTGCATTACATACTCAATCAACCTGATAATTCAAAAAGAGATATAGATAAGAACATTATAATATTTTATTGGTAACGATTTTATAATTGTGCTAGTTCTTCAATAACATATCACTATGCTCAGTTAGCATGTGTGAGCAACTTAATAAATAATAATGTTGATTATAAAATAATTACATAGTTCGGATACGTGAATCCAAGTTTTGAAACAAAATTTCTTTTAAGTCTAAAGTTAGATATAAATGTTTATCCATAATTTGCATATCCTTCTAATATCTCCCACTATCCCACAAACAATATTCGCAATCACACAAACAGTTGTCAAAAATCAATACAAGCAAGTTTATATTATACTTTTTACACATTTTAATTTCATTATTTCTCCTGATTATATCTCTTAACAATTAGAAAACAATAATATAAAATTTGTTGAAAAATGAACAAAATAAAAAACAAGTCGCTTACTTACAGAATAATGCTTTCTCAAGTTCCTTGATCGCAATTTTCATTGTTGGACGTTTGGCTTGAGTTTCTGCCAAACATTGATATGCGAGTTTTGAAAATGCGTCTAAAGAATCTTGATTGAGTCCTTTACATCGCACAAAAACGTTTTCATCAATTTCCTTTTTTTGAGGATCTACCATTTTCTTTAATGTTCCCTTGTTGAAGGGTCTTATTGCTTTTAGCCTTACTCATCCCTTCAGCATTATATAATTCATTATATGCCAACCTTCCGCACATGATTTCAAATAAGACTACTCCAAATGAATACACATCTGACTCGGTTTTCGTCTTACATTTTTGTGCCACTAATATCATAGTTAACGAAGGTGTTGCCTTGTTGCTTTGCATGTTGTAACTTGGAGAGCGCAAAGTAAGCGATCTTCCTCGTTCCAAATATCATCCAAAACAATTTTAGCACTCTTTATATCACGATGTATGACCTTTAATTTTCCATTCATGTTTTCAAAAAGGTAACTCCAACCTTCTCGAATATGAAAGCATATTTTCGAACAACGATCCCAAAAAATACTAGACATGCTATTATTTTTTCGCATATGATCATCAGGGCTTCCATTAGTAGCATCCTCGTGTACAAGCATCATCTCACGACCTTCATCACAAAAGCCAAAGACAAGACGTATATCACTATAACTTATAATCACAACTCATAGTTTGTTTTTGATTTCCAAATAAACGAGTTAGGAATCTATGTTCATACAGTGCTGAATATAACAAAACAAAGAAAAATAAAAAACGAAAAGAAAAAAAAAATACTATATCATAAATTTGCTATAGATAAAGGATGCACTTCATGTGACTAATCTCTCTATACTCATATCATACGTATGTTAGTTTGTTGTATAGGAACCTTAATTTAACTATATATTTAGATCTTTGTGCAAATTATTAGCTTATTTCATTAGATCTATATTAAGCAATCACATCCATAAATAGCATGATCAAAAGCAACAAAAGAAGAATTAAAATGAATACCTATTTCGAGATCTAGTCATCTGCTGCAGAATCTGTTGACATCTAGGAAATAACGGCTGTGAGATAACATTTGTGTTTTTCTGGTATTTCTACTGCGACTGGTCAAGTCAGATCTGATTAAGATGATGGGCTACCTAATATGACAGGCCTTAAACTAACTTTTTTGGGCTACTAGCCTACTACACAATACTACACTCAATAACATCGTATGCAAGTGCCATACGCAATAGTACACTTAATGCAAGTGTAGACGTGTGGTAAAACATTGGTTATAAAATATTCGCTATTTTTATAAAGACCAATATTTGTACTGGTATAGTGCTATATACCAATTAGACCGATAGTAATGAGACCACAACAAGACCACAAACAAACTCGTCACGTTAGTGTTAACTCATCTTTTTCTCTTCTAAACAAAATACTCGTAGTGAGGAGACAGTAGTCACAATTAAAAACAACCCCACAAAAATAAAGTAAAACAAAAAGCACACACAAACCTTTCAAATTGTTTCGGTCCACTGACAGGCCAATCTCTTACTTGATAGTCACTCGCATACCGCTAAGTTAAAAGGATTATTCTTTAGTTTAAGAAGAAAAAATCAAAAAGAAGACACAAAATGATATTAGTCTATGAGATTGAGTGAACAATTCATAGTAAACTTTCTCTCAATGATTAACTTATGTGACCATTATGAGCGTTGTTATTATCAACCAACTTGAAATGAAATGTGATTATCAACTCCTCTTCAAATATATCACTGGATTCTAATAATGGAATATGAACAATTCATAGTAAATGTAGCGTATTTTGGTACACTTCGTTTGTTGGACATAAACGGGGAATGTATATAGAAAAGTGGTATCGTAGAAGAAGAAAAAAACTTGTGGAGGTGATTTGCACGCTCCTTATTTTGATTGGGACACTCAATGTACAAATATACAGAGCATACTGTAAACACTGTAGAACTATGTTATGCATAAAATAAAGTGTCTCAATCAAAACCTTGAGTGTGCAAATCAATTCCCGTCTGCTAAGGATTCATATGGAAAAGCTTAACACCGTATACAAAACATCTTTTTCCAAAGCATAACATATCTCTTTCATTTCACTTCACTTAGCTAGAAAAATGTATATTAAAGTATTCACTTACCAATAAATTAATCACAAAACTCATAAAACTTTACAACGATTTACAAGTTGGAGCACTGACAGACCAATTAGCATCAATCTAAATCCATTCTATACTATACATCATGAAGACTGAAGACTGAAAAATAGACTGCATTTCCCTCATCAGTGCAAGCATCCACACATCCAAATACAACATATATCCTCACATAAGGAAACATGAACACACCAACATATGAAGCCCTCGTCTACTATTCTCATCTATATAGCAGAAGGGCTACATTTCCTACCACTAAGTTAGCAACCAACTAACCAAAGTGCAGGACCCCAAACCTCACGGCATGGCTAAAGGAAGCTAACAAAGGCAGGCATCATCCTCTACTATTTGATCTCCACCAATCAAAACAACCTCAACATCCCATATCCATCCTCATTGCACTTGCATAACTACATCCCATTCAGTTGCTACTCTCCTAATCTGGCTTGAATGTTTACATTCAAGCTCATTAATTTTAGCTTACTCGTCTCAAACTGTAATAAATGTGAAAAGTACCTTTTTGCCCATTTTCTATAGCTCGAAACTCAATGCCTCTGATATACATAACACAACTTCCACAATAGCAACCTAAGGAGTTCTCCAATAAAACCTCAAAATCGACATCATCCTTCTCATATGAAAATATATACAACTCAATTGTAATCAACTTATCTTCTCTTTATGAAGTAAAATATGCATGTACTTGATTGTTCCCCTTATCGTACTTTAGGTTCACATACATCGGTTTAGCTGGGGACATTTTTAGGCATTGAATTTTGAAGACCAAATGCACCCCTTATAAATTTGTGCCTGGTGATAAAAATGAGTTGTTATCTTGACTTAAATCTCCGGAAATATTTTTTCAAATTTTGACCCATAATAAGTGAAATAGCATCACGCACACAATGGAACCTTGACTATGAAATAGATCGCAACTTACATAACCAACAGTATTTGTTTCAAAACTTACTTGCAGATATGAGTTCATTTCTTTCTCCTTTGCTTACCTCACGAGTAACCATTGAACAATGAAAAAGAAAAACACTTATCATTATGTATAATTTGTGTGTATGATTTTGAAATATTCCTTTGAGTATAGTTTAACTAAAGATGCACTTACATTAAAACGATCGTGCAAATGACAGAATTCTATAAAGGAAAAAAAAAGAAAAAAAATCAGATATGAAGATGAGATGATTAACACTTTGCTTTACTGAAGTAGGATTATTTCTTTGCATTTAGGCAGTTTGGGTTCTCATGTTTCATAATCCTCGGATATATACGTAAAACAGCTAAAGTTCACTAATTAAACTCATTTTCGTTATGATGAAATTCAAGTTATTTCTTATTCTGAGATGCACTACGATAAAGATATACAACAAAGAGTGAAGTTGTAATAGCATCCTCGACTAATTTAAACAAAGTTGTGTACATTTTGTCATTAGGAAATACATATAATATACTTTTCATGAATTAACCAACTCTAACCCATCAAACAAAACAACACCAACAGAACACACCCAAATGTATAAACACTAGTTGTGTCTAGTATAAACAATTAAACACTAGCACCTTTAATCTCCTTATGCGTCGCTATGTCACCACTGTGAAGAAAATCCAATCCACTTTAATAATCTAGATACTTATCAAGGCTTCCATTAGAAGCATATTCATAAACAATAATCTTTTCATCAATTCGTTTTAATGGATAGCCTCTCTTACTCAATGTTGGCAATATGTGTTTCAATCATATGTCTATATCCGACATATGATTTCAAACAACACTACTCCGAACGAGTACACATCTGCTTCTTAAAATGTCACCGTACTTAATTGGATGTTGTATTTTGGAGAGTCCAAAATCAGCGATCTTTCTCATTCCACACATCGTCCAATACAATGTTGGCACTCTTTATGTCACGATGTATGACATTTATTTTGTCATTCATGTGGTAACTCAAACCTTCTGGACTATCAAAACATATTTGTACATGTCGAGCCCAAATAAGACTAGACTCGCAGGCAACAGTCACAGCTTCCATAAGAAGCATGCTCGTCTCACACCTTCATCACAAAAGGAGAGAAATATATTAGTACTATAAACAACTATTATGTTGGCCTCTAATATCCAAACTAATGTAATCGTTATGAACTACTTCAGTCTTCAGGCCATATGACTGTTCACTAATCTCTATACCCATATCACATATATGTATATCTGTATAACAACCTTAATATAACATAATCATCTAGCTTTTACCTACTAAAACAAATATATAATAGATCTTTGTGCAAAAGAATAGCTTATTTCATTAGATCTACATCAATCAATCACAAACATAACTTGCAAGATTAAAAAAGAACAAAAAGAAGTGATAAAATGAATACCTATTCTCAGATCTGATCATCAGCTATGGTTGACATCTGGTCTAGGAAATAACGGCTAAATGTGTGTTCGGGTATTTATAATGTAACTGGTTAGGTTTATGACAGGCCTTACACTAATTCTTTTGGGCCAATATTGACCACACACTATGACACTGGTAGTCTGATACAGTAAATAACTTGGGCTAAAAAATAGAATGGTGTTTATTAGGGAAAAGGATCCTCTCAAGTTGTAAGCACAACTTGACTCAAGTTGGGGCAATACGAGCCATTGGATTTGATCCAATGACTCAAATCAAAAGAAGTTATTTTGATTTGAGCCATTAGATCAAATCCAATGGCTCATATTGCCCCAACTTGAGTCAAGTAACTTGAGAGGATCACATCCCGTTTATTAGAGGGTGTCAATTTCTGAAGAGAATACGAAATTTGAATTGAAACTGACACGAAAATTAACAGGTTTGGGTTTAGTCTAAATAGATTTTGGGTCGGGTTTGAGTCGACCCATCTAACCCATTTATTAAACAAGGCAGGTTCGGATCGGGAATAAATTAAGTGGTCGACCCGCCAACTAGTTTAAAATTGTTTCTTAAATTAAAAATTATTGATATCTTATTATACGGGTTAAATGTTAAACGGGTCGAGCCGCAAACCCATTTAACATGTTTAACTTGTGTAATTTGCCAAATTTTTTTATATAAAACGGGTTAAATGAGTCAACCCAAAACAGGTTTAACATATTCAACCCGTGTAACCTATTTAACCCGCCAACCCAAGTATATATACGTGTAAAATGATTCAGGTTCGAGTTATGTGTAAACATTTTAAGGTTGACACAGCTGACCCGGTGATTTAAATGGGCCAGGTTCGGATTGAGGTTTCTGACCCGTCAACCTGTCAACCCAAACCCGCTCAAATTGCCCCGTTTATAAACAGTAAAGTTATTAATTTTTATTTCTTACTTTATTTGTAGTTTTACCTTTTTTATGTTAGTTTTAAGTTTTTAACCACTATTGACAAGACAAAAATATTTTTTGATTTATATAATTAGAAGCCACCTTTTGAGACATACATTAGATAGCAATTTGAACAACTATTTTAACAAGAATAATAATAGCAAAACTAATTATACACATAGTTAAAGGCAAAAAGACAAGAAGATGGTGAAAAAGATAATAAAATAAATAAATAAAACACAAGTTAAATCAGTATGACTATTCTCGGTATATGTATTCCTTCCGTACTAAGTTACATCAAGACACAAGTTAGGTGAAGACTCACTCCAAAAAATGGTAGCATGAGAACTACCCAGTACCCACGGTATTTAGTTTAGAAGAGGATGAGAGACCTAAACTTTATAAACGACCAACCAATCTTATATCCAATCCTAAAGAGAACATGATATCATGTGAAGAAAGATCACTCATCCCTTTAGGCATAGCTTGGATTGTGGCTTATATATCTTACCTCTGTCATTGAGAAGCTTAAGGCTAGTGACCAAGGGCGTGACTTTGCCTTGGTGACTTTCAAAAACGTAGCCATCCCTTGCCCTTCCAAATTCTCGCGCGTAAATCACACAAAACCAAAGCAACTTCTGATGACTCGGTCAATTAGTTGAATTCGAATAGAAATGGGCCCCTCTTCAATTGTAACCGTTGTAAAAAAAAAAAAAAAAAAAATCCCACTACCGTGTTTTTTAGGGCGCGTTTGGTTTGTTGCTAGGAATGACAATGGGTATCGGATTTGTTATGGGGTAGAATGACAATGGATATGAAAAAATGTATCATTACGATTGTTTATGTTTGGATGACAAATATAGGTATGAAAAAGTGTATAGATATTTGAGTTTTGTAGTGGAAAAGAAAGGGACCACGGGAATGGATTTCATAGACACCAAATTGGTGTGTAATGAATCTATGGCTATGATATACCTATTTCATTCCCGGGGCCACTAAACAAACACCTTAAATCGGAATGAAATCCATAGATCCATTCCGATTGGAGGATTCCAAACGCACCCTTACTTATAAATACTTATTAATTCACTATTTTTTAAACACAAACTCACCATTTTAACTCTCATTCAAAAACATCCCCTATAATCAATATTTTATACTCATTTAACTTGTAATTAATGGCTTGTTCTCTCTCTCATTTCGTACATTTATATTTTTTATTCAGCTATGTATTGTTTTTAAAATCTATGTACTATTTTTATTAATAGAAGTTTATGTAATGTTTAATTTTGTATGTTTGCGTTATTATATTTGTACGTTTACGTTTTTAAATTTTGTAAGTATTTAAAAAAGAATGGGTATTATGGTGACTATAAGGTGACCATGTCCACAAATAAGTGAGTGGGAGTGAAGAGTAGTGAGAGGAGAGAGAAAGTTGATTTGACGCCGATGTATAAGGTGAGAATGGATATTAACTTGGTTACCATGGTCTCTAGCCTAAGGCTTCCCCGAACGGTAGCAAAGTGAGCAAATGGCAAGCACCCCTCACGCGACAAGATGATTGGGAGGGAGGGAGTGAGCAGTTGGCAAGGAGAGAGAAACAAGCATCATGGTGAATCTTTCACCTTTTGGGCTCTGTTTTTTTCATAATTTTTATTATATGTTTTTTTAGTTGCGAGTGTTTTTAGAATATTTAGTGAGGTACTTTGATAAATAAATAAATGTGTTGAAAGTGGAGTGGTGTGAGATGGATGGGAGTGAAAAATGAGATGGTGATGAAGGAGAAAGAAAGCCATATGGCGTTGATGTAAAATGATGTGAATGTTAGGGGTAGTCTATGGCTATGTCTTGATGTAGTTTTGCTATTTTTGTGTAATTGTAAGAAAACAAGGTTTTTAGCCCGCGCTTCGCAGCGGGGTGTTTGTATACAGAAGTATTATCTAACGCTCGAGCTAAGTGTGTTCCTATTAGATATGTTTAGTATTTGAAGAGTGAACAATATAATTAAGCGGTTGCGAATTTACCAAAAAGTATGTTATCAAGCCTTGGTTGGGTTGTGTTGCGTTTTATATAGAGCTTCTTAATTAAAAATTATATAATGTCGTTATTTAACA
Organism: Chrysanthemum seticuspe; assembly: GCA_019973895.1. Classification (NCBI taxonomy): domain Eukaryota; kingdom Viridiplantae; phylum Streptophyta; class Magnoliopsida; order Asterales; family Asteraceae; genus Chrysanthemum; species Chrysanthemum seticuspe. The sequence continues at coordinate 320,669,658 of BPTQ01000007.1, read as the reverse complement.
ACCGTTAAGTAATGGCCGTTAGTAGGACTGTTTGTGTAACGAACATCTAACACGAAGGACTAACTATGTAAAAGCTTTTTACAGCATTAGTCCCTACAGGACCTATTTTGCAACGCAAGTTAAACCTCAGGGACTCTTGTCGCATTTTCGTTTTTTTTAAAAGTATTTAAAAAAAAAAGAAGTAACAACCGTTAGTTACTGCGTTAAGTAACGGCCGTTAGTAGGACTGTTTGTGTAACAAATATCTAACATGAAGGACCAATTACGTAAAAGAAATTTACATTGTTAGTCCCTCGAGGACCTATTTTGCAACGCAAGTTAAACGTCCGGGACTTTTGTTGCATTTTCATTTTCTAAAAAGTATTTAAAAAAAAGTAACGACCGTTAGTAGATAACGGTCGTTAACTAACGACCGTTAATTACTGTACATTTTATTGTTCATGAAATTGTTATTGGGTGTGAAGATAGCAAAAAGAGGAGTGGCTAAAGTCACATTCATAAATGTATCTATAAGTAATTTGAATGTCCCTTTAATTGCATTTTTTTCGTTTTTTCGTGATTATTCCATCACTGCAATGAAAGAGTTGGTAAGCACTCTCTAAAGGTACATCCGGAAAGTAACCTTTATAACACCAAATTATAAACTTAAAATATAAACCAACAACTCTAACACCAAATCATTTTTATATTAAGCATCTAGTTAGAGTCATAGTTACAACAAATACTTTATTTGGGAGAAAGATAAAATGTAGATATTAGGCAATTAAAGGTACGTTCAATTTTGAGGGTCTTCATAAATAATTAAAGCCTAAAACGTTCAACTCTACAAGAGTTATATGATCAGAGTCGTTGAACTTTCCTTGTATCTACTGCTGCCAGACAACCATGACTACAACTGCAAAGAAAATATGCAGATTGTTAACCAACAACCATAAACAGGTTATAAATGTTGAAAAAGCAAATTGAAAAATCAATGTTCTATTCACTTTTTCCTGCATATGCAACATCTTTGTTCACCACACAAAGCAGCATACTTATCATTTATCTACAGCAGTACGCAATTTGTTGCATTAAATGGGGAAAATGATTATACTTTATAAGTTGGTTGAATTACATGCTAAAAATTGTACGTTTGTTGTAATTAATGGTTACAACACTTACAACTTGCATATTTTGGTAAGACATAGTAAGTATGTTGTTTTAGATGGTCATAGTAAGTATTTGTGGAATAAAAAGTATGCTTGCATATTTTGATAGCAAGTGAATGGCAGAATGGCATTTTCTTGCAGTTTGCCTATGTCAAAAAGAAATAATAAATAAATTACCATTGAGTGATGATTTCAGCTATGCCCATGGCTTCTGTTGAAGGAGTGTCGTGCCATGAGTTTTCGACCAGAAACTTGATGCTCATCCTGCGAAAATGCATGAGCATGATATTCTTAAATAACTCGTACTTACAGATATTTTACAGAAAGTCAAACATTTTACATAAACTTTGTGACAATTCAAAATCGACATTTTATAAAACATGAGGAAAAAAATACTTAAATAACTCATAAATCATGATTTATGTATAAAATAAAATGAAATGGTAGTAACCTAACTGGCCCGTCATGCCATCTCTATTCATGATCATGAGTGAAATAAACGAGTGGAAATGATACTACCTTGTAGAGAGAAGCAGCAGATTCAGATTCCACAGTTTGATTTTGTTCAGGTCCTTGGAAGCCATCTAGAGCATCCAAAGTCAGCTGCCAGCCACAGAGAGCTAGGCCGCTAACACTTGAGCTGGCACTGGCACCGTTAGTGTTGTTGCTAACCCCAGCTGCAGCAACATTTCCATTCACCCACGGGCAGAAGAAATTATGATGCTTGATTGGATCAAACTCAACTGCTTCTTCAAAGTTGCTTTCTCCATTTGGAGGCCCTAAATAGATGGAAAAAAACAAAATACACATAATTCACCAGCATCGAACATGATAGCTGTAACTTCGACCCATTTGCCTATGAACGGGTCAAATATTTCAAAGCTAAAACATTTAGCTTAAGGGGGAACGAGCCAAACGAGTTGAAAGTCGCCGGAAGTGTATTTAACGATTACAGCCTCCTAAACTATTTTATTTTATTATTAAAAAATTAGATCATTACTATAACTCAGACAACAGGCTAACACATCTAGTTTTTTGCCTATATGGCGTCATTTCATTAAACTAAATAACAAAAGACATGTTTTGGACCGCACGATATTTTGCTTTTGCTTTAAATGGAACCGATAAGCTGGTCACTTGTGCCAGTTCTGATTCAGTTCGGTATGGTTCCAAATCTGGTTTTACGAGTCGTCCCAAATTTTGCATTCCTAGTTCAACCTAAACCTCTTTTGACCCTATTTCCCCGACCCAATCACCATCCCACCTGTACAGAGTATGATATAAATAAGAAATGAACTGACCTATACCGTTTACAGGCGGATAACTTGGGTAGCCACATTCATCATAAGGAGAAGACTTCCCCACTTGTGTCACTTCATCCTTTGAAGCTTCAATCCCAGAAAACACAACCGCGTTGCAAGAAAGCCCCAGATGATCACTCTGCTCATGTGGCAAAAGATTGAAATCACTGGTCTTGTCACCACTCTCAACAGATTCCGCCTTGACCGAACCAACAATCTTTGACCCACTATCTGCCCTTCCAGAACATTCTTGTTGCACTTCCTCCGGAACAAATTCATCAGTTTGACCTTGATTTTCCGTCACACCAGTAACAGGTTCCATGTCACCGACAACACTTTCCGTCCTATGAATCAAAGCATCAGAGCCATGAATCTCAGCTTCATGACTCACACCCATACCAACACTACCACCACTAATAGCAAAACTAGGACCATCCCGCCCTTGAATTGTGGTAGCATCAGTGTTCAGTACTTCTTCATCATTGGTGCTGCTAACACCTATCTCACCTGTGACATGAACCGCAGCCGGGCACACACTTTGCTGAGCCTGAATACTAACGTTTAAATCAGAATTATCATTAACATCTGGGCTTTTGATTCCTGACCCAGATGGGTAATTGACCTCATCAATAAAACCCGGATGATTTTCAACACTTTCCATAGAATTGCTATCGTCACTGCGACAAACTGTATCCATTGCTATAACAGATGAAGCTCGGCCCGTCAGTTCATTGCCTTGACTTGAAGGACCCGCCCTTCCAATATCGAAATACAATGTTTGGCTAGGGCCCGCACCAGACGATGGTTCAAAGTGTTCAAAGGCATGAGACTCACGCGCACGTTTAGATGGCCCCGGGGACATCTTGCTATCATTTACTTCATCGCCATCACGGTCAATAACAACACCTTCAACACTATCCGCCTGACGAATTATCCCTTGTGGCCTATCGACAGTAGACCCACCTTCATCCATGTTCCTTTTAAAAGTAGTAGGACCTCGGGATTCAAATGATTGTGCCCGATCGCCGACCTCACTGCCAGCTGGCTGCCCAATGACTAAATCCCTTCCTATATTTACTTCTTGGTATAGTTCAGATATTGGTCTCTTGTTCCCGTGTCCCGTAGGAAACCCACTTCCCATTGTGAGATTTAAATCAACCCTAATATTCGACATCGACTTCCCGTCTCCGGCGGTTGCAGCTTCATCAATGTCTTCTGTTTGCTCTTTCTCCCCACCACCATCTGCCACCCACCCACTAATTCCACTAGCAGCACTTACCCCACGAGTAAGTGCCATCTTTTTACTTGTTTCAGGAACATCGATGTTGTTAGGAGCAAAACGAGCTGGACGATTAACTCGAATAAAATCCAAGATTCTCACTGTGGCGCCACATAAGCTGCAATCCAACAGTGGTGATCTAGATTCAAACTTTGATGGGGCCCGAGGAATTTTTTTGGTTGAAGCAGACATAAGTTTCTTGTTACGATTTCTGTCATCTTTAATTGGACTGAAAGAAGCCCCATTCCTAGCAGATTGAGCAGAATGTTCTTCACAGTCTTGAACATTTGAAAGCCACCTCGGCTCCCATCCACAAAGGCTTATTAACTTCTGGGCCTAATGATATAACAAGTATCATTAAGCCAAATACAATCACCAAATAAAACAGGGAAAATAACATATCTGACCCATATGGTGCGGTGCCTATTACAAATTGTACCCTTTCATAAGTTTATAGTTTTATACCAAAACGACCCTATTTCTCACCCCAATTTCTCAAACCACTCAAAATCGTCAAGAAATTGACTTTATGCAAACTTTTAACAAAAATATCTGAAAGACATTGCAAAATCTGAATTTGTCAGTATATATGGCATTTTTACACAAGTTATTAAGGTTTTCTTACGTTTAGGTGTTCTGCTAAATATAGGGTTATTTCAGTTTAAACTTAAAAAAGTGGTGCAGGTTGTCATTGACTAATAGATCCCACACCAAATGGGTCAGATTTGTAAGTTTCCCATGAAAAGAGCAAATTAGTTATTTATGTATCTTACACGTGAATATAAGCTTATCTCCAAATCAGATGCAACATCTACTAAAAAACCAGATGACTGAACCAGAAAGCGGTCAATTTCTGGACCTCTAGAAAGCTTCATCTGCTCAATGGCAGAAGCAGCCACAACAGGTAGATATGGAAACTGAAGGAGTCCATCACAACGGTCCTTGTAACCCCCGACAAGGGCTGATGGAGGAGTAGGTGGGAACTGCACTAAACTTTCTGCACAGCTGTTTCCTCTCCATGGACATGTGACATTGTGTCCTTCATCGAGCTGATTGGCAAATTCTTCACCATTTTCACCTGTTCGAATAGTGACAAGAACATCTCGATAAGAGAGAACATGAGGAACATTAACTTTTGAGTTAAGTATACTGGTAAAAAAATAATGGAAATCATCCAACGTCGATATTATTTGCATAGATGGTCCCTAACTGCACTTTTGCTTTCACTTCTGGTCCAACATCTGTTACCCTTTAAGGACCCAAAAGCGAAACTAATGACATGGTTGAGAAACCAAAAGGGAAATTAATTACATACTCAGAGGGACAATATTTGAAAGCAGATAGTATAATTAAGGACCATTTATGCAAATTGGATCAAGCAGGGATGATTTCCATTATTATCACTAAACCGCACGATTTATGTACTTTACTCTCAACGTTATTTATAGCAACATTCACCTTCCGTATGAGCATGTGAATCCGGTGCATTGTATTTCAGGTTTGCACCACAAGACTCACACTGAATCTTATCAACATCCACATTCACCCACCCTCTTCTAGCACAGGCAAGTGAGCTAGCAGCCTGCAAGAAGGATATAAAGTAAGTTTGAGAAGTATTAAATGCTATGAACATTATGCAAATTGATTTCAAACCTTAGGCTTTCCAAACCAATTTGCAGGCCTGAATGTGGACAGTCTTCTAAGAAGGTCACCCCTTTCCCATGGTCTACATGAAGGTTGGGACGAGCCAAGAGCTGAACCACAAGCACTTGTGCTCAACGAAATCCACATTGGCTGTGAACTAATCCGAGATAGAGAACCTGCTTTAGATCCCTGTCCATGACCCAACCAATCTGCACTGCCAGCATTGGTGGCAAAAGCTGGTGACGATGCCCCAGCAGAACTGACAAAATTTGTGGGTATTTAGGTAAACTTACTACAAGGATATAAAACATGTCATGTATGTTTCGTGTATAAGCCAAAAGAAAATCGACTTTGCAAGAAAATGTCGCAACTGGCAACTTTTTTTGTTAAACTGCCAGGGGCACAGTCACGTTTCTTAAAAGTTTAAAAAAAAAATTGGATCTGTATCTACTGTAGGGACAGATTGATAGTAGATCTGCACATTAATTATTAGGATTAGGATCCTCTAAAGTTGTCTTCAACATGATAGGTCATGTTGACCAATCATATGCAAGTTAAATTGATACATGTTATTCTTTTAATCAAAATTGAGGGCCCACTTCTTTTTTCACTTCTCACAATACAAAGAACAAAACCAAACTTGAGAGGATCTTTTTCCTAATTATTAAACCTCTTTTGGGGAATAAACTCAAGATTTTACCATCAGATTTTTTGTTATTATTTCGTAATTAAATAACTACAGTTGCTTATATTTCTACATTCTTGGTAAATTAGAGAATAGTGAAGTTGGTATTAACACTGACAATTTGAGGAGGTTACAGTTTTCACCACTTCACTTACGATCTTACGAATAGCCAATGGGTGAAATCAATAGAATAATTTTATTTTTGCAACGAGTCAATTTATATCCAGCCCCACTAGACTTGTAATCTGGCTCCCCACATGTAAACTACTCGATCTTAGCTCTTAGGTCCAAAATACACATTGATAAAAACTTATACGTTTTCTAGAACAACAACATGATATTCGATTGTAGCATATAACAGTCACTCTTAAATGGATGCATTAAATATAGTACTCTAATCATATCTATCTTTATTAATTTTGAAATTTAGCGGTTCATAAACTAACAAGTAACAACCAAAAGTCAAAACATGCCAATTTCTTCAAAACATTAACTAGACTCAAACGTGGATTAATTCAAATCCACGACATGTAACACAAAATTCCCCAAATGCATTATACAACCACTAAAAACGAACGTGTCCACTTGTTCAAAACATTAATCAAACATTAAAACATGAAGACGACAATTGACAAAAACGTAAATAAATTTAGTCTACGGTTATAAGTTATTACACAAAATGTATAAGCTATTAGCTATAAGCCTATAATAGAACGATCCATATTAAACTACCCAGTTATAACTTGTATGTCAAAAAAATTGGGATACAGCTTTGAGATAAACAAATTGTGTTTGAGTATTTCATTGACCGTAACTAAAATTGGTTGCATTTAGTATTATCAATTTATAACCATGTCTATCTTTCTTAATTCGGGATATATCATCTCTCAAAATAACAACCATACGTCAAAACAAGCGTATTCTTGTCACTATAAACAACATTTTCACTTATTCAATACGTTAACTAGACAAACCTGCAGCTATCTACGGGGTGTATAATTGGTATGCGTGTAACCTAAATTAAAAGGCTCTAAATTCAAATAATCATAATTAATAAAAGCCTTAAATTCAAAAAACTAAATAAAGAAAGTACCCAATAAACCTAAATCCTCAAAACTTCATAACCAAAATTTAACGACCACCAAATTAACATATTTGGGGGTGTTTGTTTCGGCTTATATAGCCGGCTTATGGCTTATTTGGTTTTGGGCTTATGTTTCATAAGCTCACTTTATGTGGCTTATTTTGAAACTTTCCAGCTTATATAAGTTCATTATGACATAATAAACTTATATAAGACGAAAAGTTTCAAAATAAGCCACAAAAAGTGAGCTTATGAAACATAAGCCGAAAACCAAATAAGCCATAAGCCGAAACGAACACCCGTGGTAAATGCATAAAATAACAACCTATGTATTCATTTCTACGAAACCTTAACCATTTGACGTACCGATACGCCAAAAAAAATCTAAATTGGTAAATGCGTAAAATAACATCAAAATCAAAACCTTTAAATTTCATGAAACGAAATTTAAGAAAATACCCAATTAGCTTAAATTCCCAAAACTTGATTCAAAATCCAAAATTTCAAAACCAAATACCAAAATCCCCAAATTCTGTAAATTTAAAAATATAAACTCAACATTACATAAAAAACCAATTAAACAACACATTGTAGGTATGTAAACATAAACAAAGAAAACCCATATCATGAAATTTGAAATGAATGTGGAATTGAAAAAACTAGGGTTTGTGATAGTACCTAGCAGCAGCAGTAGGAGGAGGTGAATTGGGGAAAAGAAGTGGGTCCCCATTCGAGCTCATGCCTTCTTCTCTCATTTCGATTTGATTTGATTTGATTCGTTTAAGAAAAAATACGCACTCTTTGAATTTGACGACTGTTTTATCGAATTTTACAAATACGGATCGTACTAGTATGTGTGTGTGTGTAAGAGACTATAATAATACAAAGATTTTGTTTAGCTCCCTAGGCACGTGAATCGTGCGTGGTCGTGTGGAATTTTATAGTACTTCATTCGTCCCAAATTATACATACATTTTGACTTTTTCAAAGTCTTTTTATTTCAATTTTGACCTTAAATATTTTTTTTCGTATTATATGATATTTGATGCAAAATATATAAATAGAGTTGTATTTTAAATGCATTTTTAATCGTATACTTTTTCATCAAGTATTATATAGCACGGAAAAAAATATTTAAGGTCAAAGTTGAAATAAAAATACTTTGAAAAAATCAAAATGGACTTATAATTTGGGACGGAGGAAGTAGTTATTTTAAATAATAGGATACATTAGGCCTAAAAGTGGACCTAAAAACACTTGGAAACATCGTGACGGGTTGTAAAATAAACGGATCCCTGTCTGCAGCCGTCAGGATCTTGCCAAGTGTATTTAGGTCCACTTTTAAGTCCAAGTTTTAAGCTTATGTATCATTTCTCTTTAAATAAATTGCTAACGATTCTTAGACCGTTGGTAAAGGCGTATACAATATCTTTCTGCTAATTTTTTTACAATCACAATAATATTGCTAGACGAGTACTCGTACATAGCAACAGGATTAATAGCGACACATTGTTTTGTGTTAACAAAATTTTATTGTTATAAACAAAAAATAATAAAAGTTTGAAGATTTGAGGATTAAACATAATGTTTTGAAATCCGGTTCGACCCGGGTAGTTCAACCGGTTGAACCGTTCCGGTCGATTTAAACCGAGTCAACCCAACGGGTTGGGTAAAAAACGGGTCAAATTAAACCGGGCCAACCCACCGGGCTCGAAACGTCCCGGGTCAACTCAGTTTTCGATATGTATTAATAGTTTCCTTTTGAAATATATGTTTTTAACATTTCCTTTTTTAGTTTCAACTTTTCACTTTATACTTTTTGGTTTTTCCTTTATATATAGGGTGTGTTTGGTCAAAGTAGCGAGCAATGAGCTGTGAACAGTAGTCATAGCTCACCGCTTACAGCTTTTTAAAGAATCATTGGAAAAAGTAGCGAGCAGTGAGCTGTGAACAGTAGCCATAGCTCTATAGGGTGTGTTTGGTAAAAGTAGCGAGCAGTGAGTTGTGAACAGTAGCCATAGCTCACCGCTTACAGCTTTTTAAAGAATCATTGGAAAAATAAGCATTCCTAAAAAATAGCAAAGCACCACTCCTTTGCCAAACGAACAGTAAAAATCAAAAAGCTCATTGCTCACCGCTCATCGCCCAAAAAAACTCAAAAAAGCTCCGCGCCAAACATAGCCATAGTATAGCAGGGTACCCGCGCGTTGCGGCAGCGGGTACCCTGTGACGATTAACCGTAGAAATAGATCTCGATGAGACCCGATTCACCAGTTTGTATCGGTTTCAACGAGTCCTCGCTGGTTCGTTTTCGGATGGATTTTATTGGTTAGCCGAACCGGTGACGACACCGGTTCCCGGTTGAACCCGTTGGTCCAGTCCGATTTTCAAAACTATATGTATCATCAACTTGTTAGCTTCTCTGAAGCTTTGTGTGTTTTATTAATTTGTATAATGTGCATAATAACAAGTACTATTCATTTTAGGGTGTGTTAAAAATAACATTAATTAGTGTGTTTAATTATTTTATATTTTGGATTATGTTATACCTTGTTTAAATTGTACATAGTGAAAATTTTATTGTACTTTTTAGTAAGGGGTGTTTTAATTGGTTGTTTTTAATTTGGTATATATGTTTTTATTTAGTTGTACAATGTGAATAAATTATTGTACTTTTAAATAATCGGGTGTTTTAATAAAAATTGTAATTACATCATACATTTCTCTCACCTTTGACTTTTAACATTTCACTTTTCAAAGTTTGACCGTTTTTCTTTTATATGTAGTATAGATATTTTTTTTTCTCATTCATTCTTTTCTTCGATCAAAACCGATGTGTTTGATTCATATTAGTGGGCTCAAAATTTAAGACTCAATTACCATCATAATTTCTCACCAAATTGACAGGATTACAAAAATTACCAACATAGTTTTGCCTTTTTCTATTATATGTGAGTTCACATTAGCACTCAATATACTTTGATGCTTCCTTTTCTATTACTAAATTACTATTTCAAATATTATATCAATTTTTACAATAAAAAATAAATTAGTTTATCATTTATTTTACTTTATTATTTTTTCAAAACCTAAACTTGAATCCAAATCCAAATTCATCCGTAAACCAAACGCACCCTTAGACATTCATCAACTGCTTGTATTTTTTGTTCTTTTTCATAAAACTTGCATGTATCCTTCCACCTAAGAATAAAACCCGTTCACTCCATTATTCATGTATCTACTATCCACTCAAGATATCAAGTGCTTGTAGTTATCTGACACGGAAAGCAAGGCTTGCCACAATAACAAATATTGACTTTTTTACCTTCTCAGATGTAGATATCCGACATGAAAGCAAGGCTTGCGAACTATCACCGAGTGTCCTTTTTTTCTTATTTCCTTTTTCTTCTTCGCTCGCAAAAGAAATTCTATTTTCATTTATTTTATTGGTGTTCTTTTGCGTTTTGCTTCATACATTGTTCTTCTCACTCGTCGATGACATCTGCGACACCAACACCAACACTACCCCTTCTTAGATCCAGTTATCGTCTTATTTTTTAGTCAATTACAAACATTTTCGTCACTGGGTATATGAGAATTGTGGTTTCACTTGGTTTGATTTCTAGGGAAAATGTGAGAATACATGATAGAGAATAAACTCAATGATTTCCAGGGAAAATGTCAAAATAAAAATTAAGTGATTATTATCATTTATTTTAGGTTTTATTTATATATAATTTAATTATTTGAATATATTTGTAAACTTCAAAAGTATGGAAGGATATATATGTAATTAAAATTTTATGTTTGAAATATATGTAATTATTAAGTTTTGAAATGATATATATGCAATTCTCTCTAATACAGTAATAATTGTTCATTCTTTGAGTATAACTTCTCCCAGCCCCTATATGTACCACCAACTAGTTATGCATGGTTTTTGTTTTTTAAATGTAGCCTTAAAACTATGTTTAGCAAAACCCAACCTTAGAAAGCACTCTTATATCACAAAGAAAAACAAAATAGTCAATCCCACCAAAACATAGTATAGAGAGTAGCTCCACCTAATGGTAAAATGATTGTTTTAGAATATCTCCGGTGATATTGTGTATAATGAAATGGGGCTTCTTTATATTAATGAATTTTCTAAAGTTTAATTTATGTATTGGATGTTGGAACCTAAACAATTTTAAATTTTATGAGTGATATTGATTCGTTTCAAATAGTATATATAAGAAATAATATATAATATACGATAAACGCGAGAATTACAAATCACCCCTTTAGGAAAAGCGATAACAAGCAAGGTGTCACAAATATACGATATATGATACCGGGCAAGTGATTACCCGGGTCGTGTCCCAACGAGGTGTGAATTGAGGATTTCGTTTGATGTTTGTTATTAAAATGCTTGAATAGTCAGGTTTTTACGTTTTTGTTTTGGTTTTCTAAGTTTTAATGAACGTGAAAGCAAATAAGGCAAGCAAACAAAGACAAACACTAAATAAACAATCAATAAGCTAGAAAAACAATAATATGAAGCTAAATTAAGTCCTAAGGCACTAATAACTAAAAACGGACAAATGATTTTTAAAAAAAGCGGGGTATTTTTTTATTTTTAAATAATTTTTTATGAATTAAAAACTAATTTAAACTAATTAAATTCTAAAAAATAATAAACTATTACGGAAAAATCTAAAAATTCTATAGAAAATACTTTAATATATGCTCATCCTAAGAAAAATAAGTTGAAGGTCCCAACTTATTTGAATAAGCTGGGAAAAAGCTAATTATGGCTGTTAAGCTTATAAGGCAAAATGTAGTTAAGTAATAAACATTGCAAACATATAAATGAAAGTCCCTAGGGCGCATTGGTTGTATGGTGTGGTGTTGTGTGCTTTATGAAAGGAGAGGTCCAGGGTTCAAGCCTGGCTCACCCTGGACTATCCCCTTTTTTTTTCATTTTTTTTTTGAACTTTTGTAAAACTAAAAACTAACCAGTTTTTGAAAAAGCAAATTTTTTTTATAAGTTAAAATAAGCTGGGAAACAGCTTAAACAATAGCAGCAATTACATAAGCTTTAAAATTATCCCAAACACACCCTTAACAGTTTAATAAGCTAAGAAAACTCACAAAAGCTATCTGATACCATCAAATAGTCCTGAATTTTAAGTGTCAATTTCCCCCGATAATGCTCGTATTTTATATCATTTATATGGATTTACGCTTGTATTCCTTTATATTTCACTTTCAGGTAAATTACGAGCATTGGAGCTTATGAGATGCGGATTTGGAGATTTTCTTAAAGATTTATGATAGTATGCCAATTGTGAAGAAGCTACGGCGTAACTCACTCTATCACATTATGCCGTAGTTAGTGCGTTGACTCAGAAGACCAACTTAAAGGCAATTACGGCGTAACTCCTAACTAAGGTTACGCCGTAATCAATTAGGTTAAGAAATGTTTTGCGCCTCCATCACTACGCCGTAACTCCTCACATGGATTACGGCGTAATCTTATCAAAAGTAACATGTATTGAAGATACGGCGTAACCTTTCCCAAGTGTTACGCCGTAACCTGCTTAACGAGAGCATTATTTGAAGAATTATGGAAGTTACGGCGTAACTCTCAACTCAAGTTACGCCGTAACTAGATCGTGCCTATAAATACCAGCCCTAATTTCTGCATTTCACAACATTTACTGACAACCAAAAAGCAGGGAACGTGAAAAGGGTTCTAAAGGCAGATCTTTTAGAGCATATGGAGCAATCTCCAAGGGAGAAATCACTCCCTAACGATAAGCATTAGCGATTATTTCATCTTTTACTTTCGATTCATGTATTTCATTATGTTAAACATTGAATTCGTTATTTCTTTTAATATGATCGGCTAAGCACCTTTGGGTAAAGGGTTACCCCGGTAAATAATATTAAAACCGAAAAATTTAAGTACAAATGGAATATGGCTGAGATACCATATTTACCTCAAGCTAAACAGCTCAATAAACATCTAATACTAGTGCTTATGACATGACATAAGCACTTACAACTCTAGGAACACAAGATGCACCTAAAACAAATCAATCAACTGAAACAAGCTAACCAGCAGCTACCGTGAAAGATGAAGTTTCACCGATATGTGGATTATTAAATAAGTTAGCTGATTCATCATATCCATTTTCAACAAGATCTTCATCATCTTCGTCATCCATCACTAATGCAGTATACGGATTAGATGTAGTAATATTACCTTCCTTTGAGGTAGTGCCAGTAGACTTCAATATAGACGACGAATTAGAAGCTTTACCCATAGAAGTATTACCCTTCTTAGGTTCATTCGTTGTCGCCTTTGGGACATATTTGACATTTTGTTTAACCGAAGGACCAACAAACCGATTACCATTAGTAGACTTGGTTTTACCCTTCTTCGTATTCTTACCCGCAATTTGGAAACCGTCTTTATCCAGCACAACACTTGGATTAACAACATGTGGACTAGAAACAACAGGAGCACAAGATGCACCTCAAGCTAAACAGCTCGATAAACATCTAATACTAGTGCTTATGACATGCCATAAGCACTTACAACTCTAGGAACACAAGATGCACCTAAAACAAATCAATCAACTGAAACAAGCTAACCAGCAACTACCGTGAAAGATGAAGTTTCACCGGTATGTTGATTATTAAATAAGTTAGTCGATTCATCATACCATATTTACAACAAGATCTTCATCATCCATCACCAATGCAATATACAGATTAGATGTAGTAATATTACCTTCCTTTGAGGTAGTGCCAGTAGACTTCAATGTAGGCGACGAATTAGAAGCTTTACCCATAGAAGTATTACCCTTCTTAGGTTCACTCGTTATCGCCTTTGGGACATATTTGACATTTTGTTTAACTGAAGGACCAACAAACCGATTACCGTTAGTAGACTTGGTTTTACCCTTCTTCTTATTCTTACCCGCAATTTGGAAACCGTCTTTATCCAGCACCACACTTGGATTAACAACATGTGGACTAGAAACAACAGGAGGACTCGCCACTTTTTTAGGACATTGATCATGAGTGTGACCAAAAATCATGCATACATTACACCTGGGAGGTCTCCATTCATACTCAACACGAATAGTAGCTTTAGTAAAAGCCTCCCCAGAAAGTGAAGGAAAACCAATAGTAACAACATCCACAAGATCAACTTCATAGTTGATCTCAATAAGACACCTAGAAAAGCTACTTCTTCCCCACGAATCCTTACACATAGAGCTCGTATAAGAATCAAGCATAATAGGTTTTCCAATAAACGTAGCAATCAAACTAATACCATCCTCTTCAAACACTTGAAGAGGAACATCATGCAATTTAACCCATATCGGAACACGAGTCAATTCTTCCTTATGCAAACAAGTATCCATAGACCATTTATTAAGGATTATTGGAGATTTGCGTATCATCCACGGACCACCTTCCAAAACGGCTTCTAACCCAGCTAATGTATCAAATTTAAAGAAAAAGAAACCTTTGGAATTCATCATAATCCTTTTCAACCTATGTTTCCCCCAGTTATTCCTAGCATAATATTCAACAACCGGAAACGCCATCCTATTTCCAATAAAATAACCATACAATGTGTGTTCCAACCGTGTACTAACCTTTTCAACCACTTTGCGGGGGATAGATATGTTAACACCTTCAAAAACGGGTTCAACAACTAGTGGACGAAACAGAGTATCAATAATAGGTTGAGCATCCCTCAAACCTGCAGCTCCACCAGTATTGATGTCCACAGCTTGGACAATAGGAGACTCATTAGTAGGTTTAGGAGTCGTAGATTTAGCTTTAATTTCAGCCACAAAAGCATTACACAAATCTTCAATAGCATCCGTAACCATTGTGCGAGCATTACTATCTAATTCAGCCCATTCCGGATATTTACCAGCCTCACAACTCAAAGTGAACTCATTAATGTCCTCTAGTGTACTAAGCGAGACACCAAATAGAGCAACAATATAGTCATGGTTCATCTTGATTAAAGATGCCGTATTAGTTTCCTCGTTAGGATTAGCAAGACCACATGTAGGTACATCAATAAGAGCATTTGCAACATGTGGAACCGGCTCCACATACCCTTCACGAATGTTATCATCAACCTGACCAGGAGGAGATGACGAGTCAAGTGTAGATTGCTTCGCCATACCTGTAACACCCTTAATTCGAGACTTCTTATTTTTCCTCATAGTCACATTTTTCAACAAACCAGTATTCTTCACTCCCAAATCCGACATCATTAAATCCAATAACCACGAATCAACATAAACAAAAAGAATGGAAACAACCGGTCTTCAACAGTAACGAGAAAACCCTAATTAAAAACTAGGGTTTATAATCCTTCAAAGCGCATTAAAACTTACATGTTGTAGTGATGACTTTCAATTGATATGATGTTTCGAATTAATACTCGATCGTAATTATGATAGGAACTCTTCAACCCGCTTTCAATAACTTAAGATATTGAAAAATCAACACCGACCCATGAGTAGTATTGATTAATTAGGAAGAAAAAGCACCGTCCCACAATCATAATATATAAAATCACCCAAGCGAATTTGTTGCATGCATGAACACCGACCACAATTAATAGCAACACCGACCACTTGATCTAAAAAATCAAATGTATGAGGTAAGCAACCAATCAGGGAAGGAACAATTAGAGGGCAGCACACAATATACGACCAAACACAATTAAAAGTAATATTCAATGATAGAATATTAGTTCGATTAGTAATTTTTGGTTTGCCGTAAATCGCCGTTTAGAGAGACTTTGTTAGGTTTTCAATACTTATAAGTGTTATATCAGCTAAGCACCTTTGGTGCTAGCCTAGTTATGATTCCTTGAAATGTTTTGTTTATGTTTTCATGCTTCCGTATAATTGTTTCTAGTGTATGCATGCATAGTTCGTTGGTAGTTACCGTAGCTTCGGTAGTTTTGAATGGCGATCGTATCTAGTTGCTTAGGAGAATTGACCAACTGACCCTAAGTAATTAGGTAGAGTTGGGGAGGGTAAGAATTGACCAACTGACGACCCTTCCTCGCTTGTGCGAACTGACCAAATGATCACCGATCGTTTGGATGAACTTAAGAAGTTAAGGATGAGTGTCTAAGATGCTAGCGCCCTGGCACTCATTATTTCGAATCTTGCATGTAGGGTACTTAATGACTTGGCTTAGGGGACTAAAAATAACTCGACTATCAAGGGTAGAATCTTGACCTCGGGTGGAAGCCTTTGCTGATAGGTTAGGACGAACTGACCAAATGTTGTCCTAGCGACTTGAACAACCACTTGAATCAATTGGAAGTAGTATAACGTGAACATTACATGATAGGATGAGTAATTAGGTTAGCACACTTTCCCTCTATTGATCACATCTTTATTTACTCTTCTCTCATGTATTTCTTGTTAATTAGTTTAATAATCTTTTCAATCCTAAAACCAGTTAAAACCAATGACACCTAGAATTAATTAGAATCCGCTCGTGAGTGCATAAGGTGGACCATAGGTAAACGAGACTTTATAAATATTAAAATCTAGTCAGAAAACCTGCATCAAGTTTTTGGCGCCGCTGCCGGGGAGTTATATTAAGATTTTCATTAAGTATTTTATTTTTGTTTTAATTTATTTTTTTTTGTTTTCTCACGATTTCTTTCAAAGTTTCCGGTACCATAGAGGTTGTGGACATTGATAACATCACTCTTGAGGAATATTTGGCCATGAATCAAGATGAACAGGGACTGGGGCTTGTTAGGCCGGCCATTGCTGACGACACTCAGTTCGAAATCAAGCCACAATTCACGAGGGAGCTTCGTGCGAATCCCTTCTCCAGAAGTATTACCGATGATGCTTACGAGCACGTGGATAAAGTGGAATACATTGTCAGCCTATTTAAAATTCCAAAAGTCTCTAACGATGCTGTCATGTTACGTGTATTCCCTATTTCACTCACTGGAGCTGCTAAAAGATGGATCGATAGATTGCCCGTCGGGACCGTTAATACATGGGCTCTCCTAAAAAAGTACTTCATTCAAAAGTATTGTCCTCCATCTAAGACAACAAAGCAACTCAAGGAAATCCATAGATTCAAGCAGGAGGGCGATGAAACGTTGTATTAGGCCTGGGAAAGATACAACGAACTCCTGTACAAATGCCCTACTCATGACCTTAATAGCCAACAAAAGGTGAATGTCTTCTACAAGGGTTTAAACATCTCCTCAAGACAAATGATCGATTTGTAGGGACCAATTCCTAGAATGACTCTGACAAGGGCTTTGGAGACTATTCAAAAGATGGCTGACCACTCTCATAAGTGGCACAACGGAGGAAGAAATAGAGGTATAAGTGGTACTGTGGTAGTACGGAAGGCCTTGCAGCAATAAATAAAAAACTCGAGAGTCTTGGTAAAGACATGAAGAAACTAAAAGAAAATGTGCACTCTATACAAGTTGGTTGCAATAAATGCAATGTCACTCGCCTTGCCAAGGAATGACCGTTTAAAGAAGAAGTCAAGAGGATTGAAGAGGTAAAATATGGGAATGGTAGGCCGTTTAACGGATATAATGGTAACGAGGCTAAATACCGTGAAGGACCCTCGGGATACTATACGAGAATCAATAATAACCCTTCTAAACCGAGTCTTGAAGAGTTGGTGCATAAACACATCGAGGAATCTACTAGAAAAAATGACAAATTCAAAAAATGGATGGTCAAGGTGAAAGAGGACACAAATATGAACTTACGGAACCAGGATGCCGCAATTAAAAACCTAGAGACCCAAATTGGGCAGCTGGCTAAAAATCTCAGGACCAGGAATGATGAATTTGTTGCATGTAAAGCCGTATTTGCACAAGACAAGCCGGAGGAGGAGCAACGCACCCCTACTGTCACTAATGACCTTTGTGGGATTAATTACTTAAGAGAATATGACAGATCTGGAGATGACGGAAACCTGCCGTGCCAACTCCCTCGAAAGGAACTTATCAAGAGAGTTTTATGTTGCATTGCGCTATTGGTAACCTAAAATTTCCCGCTTTAGCTGATTTGGGAGTTGGGGTAAATCTTATTTCCACTTAATTGTTTGATACCTTAAAACTAACCAATTTAAAAAGAAACAACAATGATAATTGAAATGACTGATTCTTCTAAAGCTGTACCTCGAGGGGTTGTTGATAATGTCCTTCTAAAAATTGGCAAATTCCTTTTTCTTACTGATTTTGTGGTTATTGACATGGGCAAACGAGAGCATTACAACTTAATTGTTGGAAGGCCCTTTCTAGCTACATGTCGCGCTCATATAAAAGTTTTTGAAAAACAAATTTCTTTAGGGACTGAAGGGGAATGAGTTACTTTCAACATGAATGAACAATTGAGACCTCGTTTAGAATTTCAAAAAAGGTTGACGTTTTCAATATACCATTACTTGACCCACCTTTATGCCATGAGCTCGGGACTAACAATTGTAAGCAAGATATTGGTAGTTGTAAACAGGAATAGGAAACGAGTGGTCACATTGGGGACATCGATGAAGCTCCGGATCTTAACAAGCATTACTAAATCCCTATAGTAGCTGAACATGACGGATCTATGAACCCACGTGTAACCCTTTTCGTGAATATTGTAATGGGGATACGAATATGGAAGAATGGACGTGCCCACACGAGATTGAGAGACATGACGTAAAGTTTTGGAATCTATCCTTTCAAGATTGGTGCAAGGTTAGATTTGGGGACTCGAATGTCAATACAGGTTTAATCAAACAGCTAAAACTCGATTACAACGAATATCATCTTCAAGATACAAAGACCGTTGATAAATGATCAACCACGATAGCCGCCCTCGATAACAATAATTCCATGATTAAAGACAACGACTACAAAAAGTCGTGCCTATCATTCAACGAATGGCTTTTGCAGAAGTTTGATACCTGTAGCGTTGGCAACACAGTCAAAAAAAGAGTTTTTGCCGAATGGATGAGTAATTGCCGCCAAGAAACGGAAGAAGTTGACCAAGTTCGAAGGTCACCATAAAAGCCCCATGGCTTTGTGTCTAACTTAAAGAATCGGTAATAAAGAAAAGTGCTCTTTTGGGAGACAACCCGAATTATTCTTTTTATTTCATTTATTTCAATTTTTGTTGGGTTTTGTGTTTTTAACAATTTTTGCAGGAATTGGAGATTAATTCACAAGTGACTAAAACGGGGACCTGTTCTGTCCAACAGTTACGGCGTAACTCATCCTCATTGGTTATGTCGTAACATATCATCAGTAGCGATTCTCTCCAAGGAATAAACCATTGCGGCGTAATCTCATTCTATGGTTACACCGTAGCTATTCTCCAGTAGCGATTGCCAGGTTTTATCACAATTATGGCGTAACTCCTCTATTGGGTTACGACGTAATTACCCTGCAATTATAATTTTTTCCTTTATTAACACAATAACCTTGTATTAGTTTTTAAATGAGCTTTGTCGGTATGTTCCCTGTAAGCCCTCACGAGACTACACTCGTCCACTTGGGATACCAAGTGGTTCAAAAGGCTTGTTGCATATGCTAAATGCAACCGTGATTCCTACGAAAGTGAGTTAGATTTGTTTTTGTTTTTGTTTTTGTTTTTCTTTTTAGAATTATGCTTGTTGGTTAGTGTGATTTCAGGTAATGAAGTTTGCTCGAGGATGCTTAAGTGAAGGCATGATTCTCTTTGTGGGTCTTAAGGAGCAAATTTCAGGGAAGTTCTCGCTCTAATTCTACTTTCCCTTCACCTTTATTTAACGTTTAGTACAAAAGGGACTTTGTACATTTTAAGTGGGGGGACGGGAGTAGAATTATTACTTGAACTTAATTGCCCTCGTTTTTCTAGTTTATTTTGAAAACTTTTGACATGTTTTTCTTAACCTAACTAGATTAGACCTTAGCCGAGCACATTATAACCCTTGATATTTTATGGTGAGATTAGCCTTATCTGTTTCCAATTATTTACCCAAATCCACCAAATTATGAGTGTACCGGTAGTTTGTAAACTTTAGAACTTGGCCTTTGCATCATTTCGAGACCATAGACGAGGTATGTTGAGTTCGTTTAATGTATATGAAACTTTGGCGCCAAGAATATCACTAAGTGCGCCGCACTCTCTGTTGACGCCCTCATCTCAGCATTTGAGTCTCTCCACTTACTACCAATTATCACCAACTCGTCCTAAGAACCAACAAGTATTTCCAGACGTGTAACAGTAGAAAAGCAGGGGTAATCTGGATAAGGGTTTAATATAGACTTTGGTTATTGAAATTTGAGTTGCTTGTGACACTTGTGTAATCCATTGATCCATACGAATCTGTATGTCTCTTATTTACTCTTTCATTTCTTCTGTAAACATGAACTCATTAGCCATGAGAGGCTAAACCTCTTGTGATTGCTTAGATATGTAAATATAATTAAGTAATTGTAATAATTATCATTTTCAGGTTACTATTCATCCTCGTCATTTTATTCATTCCCGAAATTTTATTCTCATAATTTAACCTACATTCATAATGACAAAAGAGTTTGAGACTCGTCAAGTCATCTTCACAACGTACACCAAATTTACTAAAAACCGGTTTTGCAAAACCGTGTCTTAATTTTTCGTTTTGGTCTAAACGTCATTTAAATATCCCGCGCATAATGAAAACCGACTCTGAACATTTTTATCATGTTATATTAATTTTTAGTTCACTTATAATCAATATATGAAATTTTGAAATTTAATTTCAAATGTTACCAAATAGACCCTTTGTTTTACGAGTCTAAACTCACGTTTTAAGCATTTTTACTTATACAAAAACTTAACCTATACATGCACCGTATTTTCTAAGAATTTTAGACACTTTTACATTTTTGGAAAAAGTCAAACTTATTTCCCTCTTCCTTTGACCATAAAATCATCTTTTGATTTTTAACACTTCCGGTTTTAGACTTAATGAACATTTAACACCAACCGTCACTAGAATAGGCCCAGTCTAGATATTATAAGACTTTTAGGTTCATAAAAATCATATCAGAAAAATTACATTTCACTTTTCCCATTTTTACGTAAACTTCGTACATTTTACGTTTTAAGCGTTTTAAACCTACGTTTTCAGGTTTTAACAACGTTTACGCGATCCGTTAAACTTATCACCCACTTAGTATACTTAGATAAAGTATATTGATAAGTTTTAATAATTTTTATAAGTTTCATGTTTTTAGGATACCTAATTTTAAGTTTTGTGATTTAAATACTCACCGTTAGCGATTACCGGGACCAAAACTCACTTCTTAAATCAATATATTATCAACATGACTAAATAAGTCATCCATATAGGCATATGGACGAAATTTATGCACATCGCCAAGGCCTTGGTGGCTTGGTAATGATCTATTGAATATTTATGCATCATGTGTATCATTTTTAACCATAAAATGCAAAATATCCTAGGAAGACTTAACCTCCTCATTTTAGTATAAAAACCAACTCACTTCCTCTTCCTTTTTTCATCCAAAACCAACCACAACAATATTCATAGAGCAATCCATGCTTGATTTTCAAGTTAAAAAATCTATATCATGTTGAAGCTCTTGTAAAGTTTCACATGATCCTTGTACTAGTTTTTGCATTCCTTTGGTGATTTGCAAACCACACAAGAAGAATTTCTAGTAGAAGTCTTCAAGTAGTCCAAATGATCCTAAGTGATTTCAAGCTACAAGTTCTACTTCATTTACAAAGCTCGTGTCAAGCTTTCTTTGATCTTTGTCCTTGTTCTTTGATCTTGATCCTAAATTCCCTTTTAAAAAAGGCCAAAAGTTGTAAGACTAAATCTTAATCATCATTCTTGTTACTATGATTTTTATGCATGTTTTGTTTAGCTATATATGTTGTTGTGTTGATACAAAACACAAGTAAACATTTATATAAACTTACTTATGACTTAAGTGAAATTTTATGTTAATAAGCTAGTAAAACAAGTAACTTGTGCTATAGAATTGACAAAACCATGAACCTAAAGCCTTAAATGAATCCATACAGTTATATAGGAGTTAAAAACAAAACCGTATCAATTTGAATCAACTAAATAGGTTGTAGTTTGAAAGTTACGCCTAGATAAGTTACTAAAAGGAAATATCGATTTTTGTCAAAAGTAAGCTGTCCAGATTTTGAAATGCAATTTTAACCACTTTAGAATCCGATTTATCAAAAGTGTAAAACACAAAAGTTGTCCGAAATGATATTTCACATCTAGCTACGTAAGATATTGGCCTGAAAACGCACGAGGCATGCTGGGCAGTACGGTCTGTTTAGACCCGAAATATAATTTTTCTAAACATCTTTTCTCATTCTACCTAGTTCCCGAACTTGATAATTTACCAAAATTACCAAACTTTACTACTAACCTATAAACGTCATTTAAATAAAATAAAATCATACACTTGACCCTCGGAATAGTGTTTTCTCAAATGACAGGAATAATGATCGTTTCACCCTTTTTCCGCAACTTATTACCAAAGACTTGATTTTATGTCATTTCCGTAAATTTGTACATTTTTTAACTTGATTTAGCTAGTGGAAATGAAATATGCAATACATTAAATAAACTTTCCTAAGTTTATTTAACCTTTGGAATAAGGTTTTCACATGTGAAAATATATGTTTTACATACTAAAGTACTATGTTAGTTGGGAGCTTCATGTGAGGGGCTTCATTTGGGTAAACGTATCGACGAGTTGTTGGATTTACGAATTAAAGTGTTCTAGCTCATTGAACGTTTACTCCATGACCTCTGGATTATGATAGCCCAAACAGTAGTATGATATATATAAACTAAATACGTTTCATAAACCATTTCTATGAAATGACATACACAAACTACCATGTACAACGTCATGATTAATATAAGAACTTGTATAGACTCAATTATATTTCCCACATCGTTATTTCATAACCTAAGACACAATATCATATTTTATATTGCTCGTAGATGTTTTCCACAACATATCCATCATTTCTGTTACAAACTTGATATCATTAACTCACGGTGTGTCATAACCCCGTTTTTATACTTGTTTTATAAATACTTTGGGGGAGATACATGCTCAACTAATTTTTATTTCAAATCATGATTATTTGCAAACTATATGTTTATATGAACTGAATGTTTATTTATACTAAGTAACATTATTGCCATACTTAGAGCTTCTATATCATGGACCATTAAGCACTATGCGTAGGGAGTACGAATATTATGATTAGATCTATTTAGGATTAATGTAACCATTAAGTTGACTCAGTTAAAGCAAAAAAACGCAACAAACATTTGAGAACACTAGGTATAACAACAGATTACCTAGTAGGCTATGATTGCAACAATTATTTCAATTTCTGTTGGTACGAGATTTACATTTTGGTTTTCACAAAGATAATGCAATAATAAACAATTTTCAACGCTTTGGGTGTATAACAATGTAAACCACGATTCAACGGATTTGGTCCAATTACGATTCAACGAACTTGGTCCAATTACGATTTCATGTACCTGGTACAAACTATGTGATCTAATGGACTTGATGTAATCTCAAAACCAATGGAATTGGTATAATAACAAATCAACATACTTGGTACAACTGTGAACAAACAAGAAACAAAAAGTTAAGGTTTCAATGTCAGAAACTTAGTCCACGGAAATACTACCTATATGTGATATTTGTTTTAGCACAATAGTCATACACTTGAAAGTTTTATGAGCTACATTTAGTATTTACATATACTTGTCACAATGATTTTTACAAGGTTTTCACGTTATTTACCTATAAACCTATGAACTCACCAACCTTTGTGTTGACACTTTAGCATGTTTTATCTCAGGTCCATAATGATCGAGGCTGGCACGGAAGAGTATGGATGCTCAAAAAGGCTATAAATTTTATTCATTCGAGTAATTTGTAAACTTTGAAACTATTGGGACCTCACTTTGTAAACTCTGATATTTATATAATTCAAATTATAAATCTTTTAAAATGACTCAAATTAAAGTTCGTTTTCTATTGTTATAACTGTTATGCTATGAAGTAACACCCAGTTTGAATTCCGTTGCATTCACGAAATTGGGGGTGTTACAATAATATTTGGTTATGCTTAGATCTTGATCAATTTCATGTTTATGTTATGAACTATTCTACTTTAAGTCTTGCTATGTTGGTTATTCACTCCTGATTGTGTAAGCTTGTTGGTTAAGGTCGAAAGAGCCAATTTGTTCTATGCAATTCTAAAAACTTGTCTATGCGTTTTTAGCCTTTGGTTGGAGAAATCCTCTTAAGAGATTTGATAATCATCTATACTCTAAATATAGTATTAATCATGTGAGAAATTACTTGGTTAACACTCATAACTCTTGAATTGAACCTAATAATTTGTGAAATTGCTCTTTTGATGAAAATAGCTAAATTGCAAATTATGGCACTCTTGTTATCATCAAACTAAGATCTTAGCATAAGCAACATTACTGAGTTATATGAACCATCCAAGCAATCATACTTCCTTATTATTGAATTTACATCATTTCCTTTTGTTTGATCATTTGTTGAAAAGTGTGGTTTTGCTTAGTCTTTATTATCTACTGCTTATTGAAACAAACTAAGTCCATGTGGATACGAATTGGTCTTACCTATAAGATTATACTACATACGTGGGTTATACTTTACCCGTGTGTTTGGTCTATGGAATACGGTGAAACTAGTTATTATAACTTTAAAGCTTTCCTTACACATCACACACACTCACTTAAAAATGCACTTCTCAATAATACTTTTCTTTTTTAACTTCAAGAAAACGCTATGGATACCAACGAATATGATCTTTATGATCTTTATTCTCAAGGAGATGTGGAACGCTACACTCAATATTTTCAATATTATCAACAATTTCAAGCTTTTAATGATCAAGAAGCCTCGAGTTCGGATCATATGCCTAGGAGATACATACCCCGTAACCGAAAAGAGGCGGAAGAACGGTTAATGGAAGATTATTTTGAAGGCGAATGTAGTCCACCTAAATATCCGGAGAGAGTCTTTAGGAGAAGGTATCGTATGAGTTCAAAACGTTGTAAACAAATAGTTAAATATATTACCAATTACAATGTTAACCCTCTTCCTGAATACTTCTATTTTTTTTAACAACGATATGATTCTTTGGGTCGTTCAAGTGTTAGTCCTATCATGAAATGCACATCGGCCATACGCCAATTGGCATACACCACAACACCCGATGCATTTGACGAGTATTTGCAGATTGGTGAACGTTGTTCACGTGAATGTTTACACAACTACACTAAATGCATATATACTTTATACTTTAATGAGTTTTTAAGAAAACACAATTTAAATGATATCCAAAATATATATCCGTTGCATGAAGAAAAACATGGACTCCGAGGAATGCTCGAGGAGCATTGATTGTATACACTGGGAATAAACAAACTGTCCAATGGGCTTACACGGGTAATTCAAATGATGTGACCATAAATACCCAACTCTAATGTTTGAAGCCGTTGCGTCACAAGATTTGTGGATTTTACATGCCTATTTGGGTTTTCCTAGGCCAAATAACGACTTCAATGTTCTATACCGTTCACCGTTATTTGATAACCTTCTTGCCGATATAGCTTCAGAAGCTCCTTTTGTAGTAAATGGAAAAACATACACTATTACTATTTGGCAGATGGATTTATCCCCAATGGTCTACATTTGTTAAAACATACTCTAATGCAAGGAATGCCAAAACAATAGAGTTTAAAAGAGTTCAAGAAAGTGCACAAAAAGATATCAAACGAGCTTTTGGAGTCTTATAAGGCTGTTGAGGAATTATACAACACCCTGCACGTGCTTTCCAAATCAACACGCTATGAAGAATCATGTATACACAACATGATATTGAAAGATCAAGAGTTCGCAGTTTGTGAATTTAACGAAGTGTACGTTTCTCCACAACCGAGTATTACACGTACTTGGATCGGACGATGTGAGACACATCAAAGGAAAAACAAAGAACTTTGGGATATCAGAGTGCACGACGAACTTCGACACGATATAGTGAAGCATTTATGAAACCTTAATTACTAAATTGTACTTTTTAATATATAATTATTTCTAATGTATCATTTATTTTTATTTTATTTTTTTTTAACTTTTTTTGATGTATTCTTTTTATTAATGAAAATTTTCTTTTATTATTAGTGGGAAAAAATCAGTGTGTTTTTTTTTTTGATGGATAGAATGACAACAAAAAGATATCTTGAAATCTTATCAAACACATGTAACGTTATCATTTGATATAAGGCATACATTTAGCCACACACCAGAACATACACATATTCTTGGTTTCATCTTCTTCCCTCCACACACACACACAAAAACACACACTAACTTTATCCACTCCACATAATTTCAAGGTAAAAGTTTCCATTTTTCCATCTGGGTTTTCAATTTTATGCATAAATATATAATCTTTATCTTGAATTAGCTAAAAAAAAGGCTTCTTTGGAGGCTAAAATTGACCCATTTGGTTATTGCACTTAAGGTGTTTGATAAATTGTCTGAGTGGATAAGATAGTAATGTTGTTGGAATTTGTTTGAAGTGTAAATTATGGCTTCTTTTGCTTCCTTAGTTGGTTTAGGAAGTACTTGTACTTGTTCTAGTGGTCAGTTAGAAGGAACCCGTGTTTCGGTTAGACGCGTTTATTTGCCGACTAGTTATTGTGGTTTTCATAATTTGTTGGTTGGGAAAAGATGGAGGTATGTTAGTATATGTAAATATTCTGTGGCTACTGATTTTATAGCTGATCAAGGGACTTCGGTTTCGCTTAATGCTAGTAATAAAAGTAATGGTGACGAGGGTTCTGATCTTTTACTTAAACCGACTCCTAGAAGGCCTGTGTTGAAACCACCTGAGGTTAAGGTAGAGCAAGTTTCTAGCTCGGGTTCTTCGGGTAATTCTGTTTGGGACCGGTCGAAGTTAGGTGAACAGGAAGAGAGGAATAAGGTTATTGAATCGTTAGGTGAGGTGTTGGAAAAGGCCGAGAAGTTGGAAACGAGTAAGAATGTGGATATTGCTAATAAAAAACCGACACCGTCAAGTTCACAGTCGCAGTCTCAGTCGCCCCCTTCGAGAACAAACACGAGTAATGGCACTCGGGTTAACTCAGCTTCAGCTGGGAAGGCTAAGACTCTTAAGAGTGTGTGGCGAAAGGGGAATCCGATTGCTACCGTAGAAAAAGTGGTGAAGGAAGCTACTAAGGTTGAGAGGGTTCCGGAAGAGAACCCGAAAACGG
Organism: Chrysanthemum seticuspe; assembly: GCA_019973895.1. Lineage (NCBI taxonomy): Eukaryota > Viridiplantae > Streptophyta > Magnoliopsida > Asterales > Asteraceae > Chrysanthemum > Chrysanthemum seticuspe. Next base: position 320,642,129 of record BPTQ01000007.1, on the reverse strand, counting down.
AGGTAAGTGGGAAAGTTGATAGTCAACTAGCTGCTCCGCCAAGTCCTCAGCCTCCTCAGAGAGCTCAACCACAATTACAATCGAAACCATCGGCCGCACCTCCTGTGAAGAGACCAACGATTTTGAAAGATTTAGGTGCTGCTCCAAGGCCCGCTGTTACTGATGGAAATGATAATTCTAGTACAAAGACAAAAGAACGAAGTGGGCCGATTTTGATTGACAAGTTTGCTGGTAAGAGAGCAGCGGTTGATCCCTTGATGGCTCAAGCGGTTCTAGCTCCTCCTAAACCCGGGAAGACACCGGCTCCTGGGAGATTTAGGGAGGATTACAGAAAGAAAGGTGGTGCAGCAGCACGTAGACCGAAAGCTAAAGACGATGAAATCAATGATGAGGAGACATCAGAACTCAATGTCTCGATCCCGGGTGCAAAAAAGGGAAGGAAATGGAGTAAGGCTAGTAGGAAGGCGGTTAGAATGCGGTTAGCTAGAGAGGCTGAACCGGTTAAGGTTGAAATTATGGAAGTTGGCGAGGAAGGTATGTTACTTGACGAACTAGCCTTCAATTTAGCTGTTAGTGAAGGTGAAATCCTTGGGCATTTATATTCAAAGGGTATTAAGCCTGATGGGGTACAAAAATTGGACAAGGAGATGGTGAAGATGGTTTGTAGGGAGTATGATGTGGAAGTTATGGATGTGGGTCCAACTGAAATATCAGATATGGCGAAAAAGAAAGAAATTTTTGATGCAGAAGACCTGGACCATTTACAAGATAGACCTCCGGTTCTCACCATTATGGGTCACGTCGATCATGGAAAAGTAAGCAGCAATATATACTTGTTTCTCCTAATATTTAGTGGTCTAATATTTTGCTAATCTTTACATGCTGTTCTTTTTTGTATTTAACAGACAACACTTTTGGATTATATCCGGAAAAGCAAGGTACCAAAGCTTCATTTCATTCACCCGTAATTGATTTCTATATGATAAAATAATTTCTTGATGTAGTTACAATCTGGCTCTTTTGACTAAAAAATGAAGAAATCAAACTCTATCATGATATCAGAAGTTTGACTGGATATGTTTTACAGGTGGCAGCTTCCGAAGCTGGTGGGATTACACAAGGAATCGGGGCATATAAGGTTCAAGTGCCTATTGATGGCACTATGCGATCATGTGTGTTTCTTGACACGCCTGGACATGAGGTAATTTCATTGAATTCATGTAGGTTCGGGTAACCGTGGCCAAATAAGGTGGTACTTTATGTAACTTATAATACAGGTCGGGTTGGGCCTTATTTCCACTGTGTCAATCCATGCAGGCTTTTGGTGCAATGAGAGCTCGTGGAGCTCGGGTCACAGATATTGCTATTATTGTGGTGGCTGCTGATGATGGGATACGCCCTCAAACAATTGAGGCAATAGCCCATGCCAGATCAGCTGGTGTGCCAATAGTTGTGGCCATCAATAAGGTATAATAGGTGTATTTAAATCTCCCCACTTGCAATGTTGGCTACACATATTGCTAACTTTTACTTCTATTTATTTGATAACTATAGATAGATAAGGAGGGAGCTTCAGACCGAGTTATGCAAGTCATGCAGGAGCTATCTTCAAATGGCTGTCAACCTGAAGATTGGGGTGGTGATGTGCCTATGGTTCAGGTACCAAAGAAAAGCCCTTGATTTTTCATTATAAGATTATTCTCTTTCACATGAGGCTTAATAGTCATTGAAATTATGTTACAGATCAGTGCTCTTACAGGCTTAAATGTTGATGATTTGTTGGAGACTACGATGCTCGTTGCAGAGGTAAACTTATCTACTTCGTGTACCAATAATTGGGTCAAATTACCACCTTTCTGAGACTCATATTTGTGTGTTCTTTTTTTCTTCCACTAATATTGCCAATGTGTTCCTTTTTCTTTATATTAGCTGCAAGATTTGAAGGCTAACCCTGATAGAAACGCAAAGGGTACTGTCATTGAGGCTGGTCTTGATAAATCAAAAGGACCAGTAGCTACTTTTATCGTGCAGAATGGTACTCTTAAAAAAGGAGATGTGGTAGTTTGTGGTGAATCCTTTGGAAAGGTTGGTGAAAAAATACTCAACCAAAACCAAGATTTTAGGAATCTTAAATTTTACATGTTTTCTTGGACTAATTTTATGAACTTCCCTTCTTGGGAATTTGCAGGTTCGAGCTTTATTTGATGATGCTGGAAAAAGGGTAGATGCTGCTGGACCATCAATACCAGTACAGGTAAGGTTTTTGCTTAGATGACTTCTTGTTTCTCATCGTTTGACCGTACTAAAAATAATCCGTTTTAGGTGATTGGATTAAACAATGTCCCATTTGCTGGTGATGAATTTGAGGTCGTTGACTCGCTTGATATTGCACGAGCGAGGGCAGAGGAACGTGCAATATCTGTAAGAGAGGAACGCATATTAGCAAAGGCCGGTGATGGCAGAATCACTCTTTCTTCCTTTGCATCTGCAGTTACAACGGGCAAGAATTCTGGATTAGATTTGCACCAGCTGAACATTATTTTGAAAGTCGACCTTCAGGTATGCACATCATAATGTTATTATACGGGGCAAAATTACCAATCTGACTCTTTTGAGTGGGACTTAAAAAGTTAAAATATGCCATATTGTTATTTTACATGATTATCTCGAAATAACCCCTTATTGTGCAGAAAAAGGTTAAAACAAACTCCGACATTTCACATAATGTCATAAAAACGTATTTTGTCTGTACAAATGTCCGAAAAAAAAATATACAATTTCCAGAAAGTGCACAAATTAAAGAAATACATTGGAATTCTCTTTTTCTTGGTGAAAATTTTAAAATTTGCTACTTTTTTTTAGAAAATTGAAAAATGATCTTATATCTATTTACAGAATAATTTGTCATTTAAATTACGTTAAAAGTTTGGGAAAAAAAAAATATATTGATGAATTTGAGTGGTTTGCAAAATTTAGGTATTCACAAAAATTATATTGCGAAATATAGGATCATTTCTGGATAAACTTAAAATGAGTGGTACATTTTGTAATAGGAGTCACTATCTAAGTTAGATTTGTAATCCTCCCGTCTAAAGGGAATATATAATTATGCTCCAAAAGCATATTCAAATTCTGTTGATCATGATTAGGGATCAATTGAAGCTGTGAAACAAGCCTTACAGAAGCTTCCACAAGATAATGTCACATTGAAATTCATTTTACAAGCAACTGGTGATGTGAGCAACAGTGACGTTGATCTTGCGATTGCTAGTAAAGCCATTATTTTTGGGTTTAATGTCAGAGCATCTGGTTCAGTTAAAAGCTATGCAGACAATAAGGGTGTTGAGATACGGCTTTATAAAGTTATATATGATCTTCTGGATGATGTTCGAACTGCAATGGAGGGACTACTAGACCCTGTTGAGGTATGTAAGATTATTTTTATACCCTTTAGGGTTATCACATTATAGTTAATCTTCATCTAAAACCTGTTGTATGTTGTAGGATCAAGTGCCAATTGGTACGGTTGAGGTTCGTGCAGTGTTTACAAGTGGAAGTGGACGTATTGCAGGATGTATGGTGACTGAAGGGAAAGTAACAAAAGATTGTGGAGTTAGGGTTCTTAGGAAAGGCAAGACAGTCTATGTTGGTGTTCTTGATTCTTTGAGACGGATCAAGGAGGATGTTAAAGAGGTATGCTACTGATAATATATTTGTCTAGAGTATTAACACACTTGAATAATCACCGGAAACAAAATCCGACATGGTATTTACATGTTCAACATTTACGTACATCCACGGTCGGGTTGCTAAATGGGTGGGTCATGCGGATTTAGATGATCCAGATACACTTTTATTAAGTAATATGTTTAACTTAATTACAAATACTAGGATCACTAGGATCATTTCTTGTATTTGAACACTTTTGAGATAACTTGTATTCTGACTCGCCCAACTCATTTTACCCATTCCTATTTCTTCTAGTTAATCTTACACCGTAGTTCATATACCCGGTTAAAGATGTGAGGGTTAACAATGGTAAAATACTAAGCCACTAAACTTTCACTATCATATCAATTTAACGCCAAATTTTTTTCTTTTTGGCAATGATTTAGTCGTCGCCGAACCTACTTTTGGTTGGTTTTTGCTAGTTAAAAAAATGTTATACTGAGACAAAACAAACTTTAGGGATCTAGTCAACAAAATAATGAAGGTTGGTTATGTAATATAAGTCGAGAAAAAATAAACGGTGAAAGTTAAACCACCGTTTCCCTAGTAAAATAAACGGTTAAGGGCTAAACCACCAACATGGTGAAAGTTTGGTGGATTTCCCATTATTACCCGAAGATATACCTCAACTCAAATCAACCTGTCTTTGCACACAAAAGTCAGATATGAAATCTTGTTTTCTTGTACAGGTGAATGCAGGACTAGAGTGTGGTATTGGAGTTGACGAATTCAATGAATGGGAGGAAGGTGATGTAATTGAAGCCTTCAATTCTGTTCAGAAAAGACGAACACTTGAAGAAGCATCGAGTACAATGGCAGCAGCATTTAAAGAAGCTGGAATCGAGATATAAAAATAGCAATAACACATAAATCCCTCGTCGTCATCCAATGATTCTTTATTATGACAGAAGTCCCATACAAGATTCTCAAAGATCCAACATTTTAGCATCACTCAGTTGAACAACTTCTCCCATCTAGAGCACTTGCAGAAAGGTTCATTTATTTTGTCTATCATACTTGTACGCTACTACATTGTACATAGAAATAGAATTTGAGCTTGTAAAGAAGGACAAAATCGACATGTTGCATGATCAAAAGCTCGAGTCTAAGGCGATGATGATAACCACCTAGTTGTGGTAAGCAGGAAACTGCAAGTGGGCAAGAAGTAGAAAAAAATATACATTGATATAGCTGGAAGTTGGTGCATCGGGTTCTTGGGTCAAATATTTTGCTCTTTCTTGTCACTTGATGGATGTCGAACCTTATTCTTTGGTAGTGGATACATTCATGGCTTACCAAGTTTAATATATATATGTATATATAATAACTAGTTAACCTGTTTAGCCCAATTTTTATACGAGGGGATAACTTTCTGTTTCACCCAGAAAACCTTAGGACCTTTTCAATTTTTATGCTGACATGAAATGTTTTGTTAGTACATAGCACCTTTGAAAATGGTTAAATGCATTGACCATAGCCAATGATTACCTTAATCTGAAGTCTTGTGAAAGCTTCAAGGGGCTAATGGTAAAGCTGGTTAACCAGAAAATAAAATCTAGCAAAAGCTGGTTAAGTTTTGTAAGCAACCCTTTTTAGATCATAATTAAACATTTTTCTTTGCGACTAACCAACATGTTAAAACACTTATGTTTCGTAAGAGTATGCAACTATGCATGAGCTTATATAAAACCAGCTCACGTAAAGGTCAATGCATATCTTGTGTATTGAGCGGGCTTCAACACAAACTATTTATAAGGGTGTTTGCTTTTTATAAGTGTTCATGGTCTAAAATCTGATACCAAGTCAGAACGTCTAAAGTCTAAATACTGAACCATTTACACTGAAGCCTAAAGTCTGAAAGTTAAGTTAAAAAACTACCCTCGCAGAAACATATGAACCATGAACAACAAAGTTCTTTTCTTCACTTGATTGTTCTCATCTTCAACTTCAGTTAGGTCAGGTTCTTCCACCTGAAAAACCAGCTCAAAAGTTTTAATTCAATACAGATCAATTTGAAGCGGGAAAAGGTGAACTATGAATAAAGTGTACCAAGGAGCCATCACTTCCCAAGCTTGGTTAATCAAACTGACATCTGTAGCGGGTAGTTTTATTGTAGTAACATATATAAGGGATTCTGATAGCCGATTTAGTAGATTAATTAAAGCAATCACTTCATTTCTTTGTAACTGCAGCTGCAATAACAGAGTTACAAATAGTGTTAGTTAAGAAATGAAAAGACAACTGAGACCAGCTTGAAAAGAATATAAGATACTCACATGTGGGTCCGGGTTACTCTGATCATTGACAGAGAACAGAATCTTCAATGAAGTTCCAAGACCAAGAACTTGAAGTTTTCCCCAAAGACGACACTTCTCACACCCTACGCAGTCCATGAGTGCACTGCACCATGTATAAATTTCAGTTAAAAAAAACGATCACAAAACAAAAAATAGTAGAAGTGACAAGATAGGCGGGTCAGGCAGGTTAGGTGACGGTCAAAGCGGTCTTTTTTTTTTGTATGAGCAGCAACATGAAGAAATGTATAACAAGCTTTTAACTGTAGAAAAATAATAGATATGTAAAAATTCAGGATGAAACCTGATGTTTCGAAACTGATTTTGGATCTGTTGCCTGAGTATGGGTCCACCTTGGCCTTGCCACAGCTCAGCCTCATCAAATGGAAGAGCACATGCAGCTTGCAGTTCAGAATTGTGAACCATTTGTCGAATTAAGGATTGGACTCTACGATCCTCCACATGGTTACCAGAATCATACTCGGCCTGATCCAGGTAAGCAGCCGCCTGTAACCAGTGACATCGTTTTTTTGAAAAATATTCTCAAATTAGTAAACTTGTGTCAAGTTTTCATAAAACAAAAAGATGTTGATAGCACTCACTTTTGTCACAGCTCTAAGCACAAACAGGAAAGTGAAGTACAAGTTTTCCACGCGATCAGGATGTTTCAAGACACGATTATACATCAATTCAGGATTTGGACCCCACTGCAAGTGTAGCCACCAATTTGGTTAAATTATCAGCAAACTCCTCCAGCTAATTGCATAAAAATTGAACTAACTTTTTCCAAACTTCTGTTTCGGTTAACCAACTGTTATACCTGAGAAAAACCCTCAAACTCTCAATTCTTTCCATTAGGAACTCACAAACTTCTACTGTAATGTCTTTTATAAAAAACCTCAACTATAACAAACGACCATGTTCACTTTATTTTACTTCGTAATGAATTTTTGATGATGGGTTAATTGATTCCAGCTATCTTTTCTAAATGTTAAAGATTACCTTAAGTTATATTTTTCGGAAGTTTGAGGATTTATTTTGGGGCAAAACCAAATAGGAAGATATTTGACCAGAAATCACTTTTTTTTATCCAAATTTCCTATTAAGTTCCTCATAGCAATTAGAAAGTCCTATTTGAGGTTATACAATTAGAAATTCATCATCGACATTGCATACAAGCCCACAGGTAGACAACTGAAAATTCTTTACTCATTTGTAAATGCAAATTTCTTGGTTAAAATGATTACAACAGTCTTATTGCTGAATGTACTAAACAAACAGTATATGTAGGAAACATATATCATCATAAGACAAACCTTATAGCTACTCTCGTCAAGTAGATAATCTGCACCTATATGGATAGAAATTGAGGAGTGCAAACCAGATATTAGCTTGTATAGTACTTTCTTTTCAGGGCACGTCTCTCCATATGCATCTGCACAAATATGAATATCCTACAAGCTCAATATATATCACCACAAAGTAAATAGACATGTACATACAAAAGCGCTTACATCTTGGACAATATTCTGAGTATATAGCATCCCATATTCTTCTTGCTGATGGCCCTGTGTAACCCGTATGACGTTCAGGGTTCAATTGCAGGTTCACATACGTCATTTCACCTGCAATTTATCAAAACATCAGTTAACATTGTCCATATATGCAGCACTTGTGAAACTTAATATTGGCCTATTGGGTATTACCATTATCAGTTTCATCATCATGAGTCCATCGATTATCTATTTCAACCCAGCCATTAAAAGACTTAGCATCCAGAGTACGGTCAACTGTAGCCTCAGGCTTTCCTTCTTGACATACAGGATCATCTTTTGGAAGAATATACGGTGATGGTTTCTTAAAAGATTCTGGGAATTCATGTTCTGGACACTCGCATACACTGCAATCACGCAGGCGGCACATTCCATCATCAGGCCAGAAGGGGCAATCGCACCATAACTTCACCTGTCATAGTTACAATCAAATCATTTACTTGAGCTACTTGAAAAATGATGTTACAGAACGAGTCACTGGTCATGCTAATTTTTTGGAAGTATTGGGTCGAACAAGACCATGAGATTACATTCATGTAATTTGACGCTTCTGATTACTTCAGAAGGTAATCAGTATATAAAAAAATAGTTTTACTTTTTGGTGAATATTGGGTAGTATGAAAACCTTAAAATATCGGAAGAAGGGAGTTGTAACAAGCTGTTGCAACAAGGGATGTAAAATTGCTCCATTAACATTGTTAACGCTCTCGTAGTCACAACAGCAGTCCTCAATGATGCCTGAATATTTACAAGTATCCTGCTCCACAGATGAAAAGTTAAACAAGCCAAATTAGTAGACTACATTCAGAGTAAACTCCAAGTATCAGTATGCAGTCCACAATATACAACGAAAGGCTTGTAATTCCCAAATCAATTGGGATGTGACACAAATGAAACAGTTATAAATTAAGAAAATGGTATACATCCAACAGTCTTATAACTTCTTCGTCAACTTACATGCAACTTTATGATCACATCCTCAGTGTATTAATAATTCATCCATCATTGTTGTATCCTATAACTAACTTTCTCATCAATCTCCTGGTCATATTATTTTCTAATATATCGGCTTAAGTACACTAAAATGTATTACTTATGTCCCAAGTCTGTCCATGATCACATCTCTATACTGGATGCCCTCATTAATAGAGTAGGCTTAATTTGATTCAAATGCAATTCCTAAAACATCAGCTTTGCATCAGAGCCTGATCTAGTCTCTAACCACTACTAGTGACCAGCAAATATGTGGAGTATAGATCAAGTCATAGATTTCGATTCCTTAATTTTCTGGAACTAGTCGATAACTAAAGTAAAGATGATGGTTTGGTTTCAATCTTTGGTAAAATGCTCCGACAGGCAAGACACTAGCAAGGAGCTAGGCAAGAGTTACAAAACAATATTACAAATAGATTTCGGGTCACAAATCGAATGAATCCACGTTGGATTAAAATTTCTATTCCTACATAGAATCCATGAGTGTGATTATAAGGTTTTAACGTCTTCACCTAGTGTGTCCTTCCTAGGTAATCACATCAACATCTTCTCTACGTGCTTTCTTCTACTCAAGAGACACCATATGCAACTGATTTTGAACACTCCTACCAATGAGTGGTTCAATCATGAATAGAATGCTAAATATGAATCATTCCATGGTTAACCGAATCACCCCAAGTCATGAGGCCAACAAGGTCATTAAGATCCTGTCCCTTTTAGTCGTTGTACTATCTTTGTACACGTCATTTTCGTTATTACACATTGAGCGTTAACTTTTTATTTTTGCCATTTTACTAATCTCACTTAGCTGTCAATCAATTTCCTAAGAACCCGTATGTACAAAAGTGAACATTAACCAATAACGTAAAGCAAAAATCTATAGATTAACCCATGCATGCATGTATTCATATAAGGTTGTAAACGAACACGTATGAACACCAACATATATAACCTAATTAATGATAATGATAATAATACCTGACTACATAGATAAGTTTTATTGATGAGATTATGCCGCAATGGATTGAAATACATAGAAAATAAAACCACAACCACAGATCCAAAAACTCCTCCATATCTCATCCATCTAAACTTATTGTTATTCTCTTTGCTACTAATATTCACATCCACCATCAACAATTATAATTATTTCACCTACAAAACCACTGATCATGAATATCAATTTCACAATTAGGCAGCCTTTGTAATATCTGAAATTATGGTAAGAGTTGGGTACGTACACTTGTGAATTTGTGATTACCTGATAACTCGATCTTCTGTAGCTAATATGTTGGCCCATATTTTCTTTTTTACCATGGGTCTTGGGCCTTAGAAAATTACTAAGTACCTGTATCTATCTATTATACTACATAACAATGTATTTAGGACTTCCTATAAAAAGAAGTTTTAAAAATATAAGCCAACACATGTTACTATAATTAGTAATTCATATAATTAAGAAAAGAAGCATAATGTACAACACTTTAATACACATAATTTTCAGATGTACAAGACAAGAAGCATAACGTACACCACTTTAATGCACATATTAAAAAAAAAAAAAAACACACCACATTAATGTTATTTAATACAGTCAATTAATTGACTGATCAATAAATACAATTAATACACTTATTAAAACACCCCTAACATAATAAATACAAATTATCAAACATATTGTACAACCAAATTAAACACAATTTCTACATTAAATGTCACTAATACAATAATATTATACAAATAATATTCAAGCCCGAACGGGCAACAAGCCAAATGAGCTTGAGCCCGAACTGGCACGGGCTAAATGAAATTCTTGAAATCCGTAAATTTATTTTCAAAATAACATAATAAATTAAAATACATGATTCACTTGAAAATTTTATTTCAGGGTAACTGCCGCCGCAACGCGCGGGTACCCTGCATTTAATGTTACTAATACAAATAATAAATCACATTATACAAATATTAAAGCCCGAACGAGCAACGGGCAAAATGGGCTTGAGCCCGAACAGGCACGGGCTAAATGAAATTCTTGATATCCGTAAATTTATTGTCAAAAAAAATATAATAAACTAAATTACATGATTCACCGAAAATTTTTATTTCAAGGTACCCGCCGCTGCAACGCGCGGGTACGCTGCTAGTACTACATATAGCATAAGCAGACTCTCTCTCTTAAAAATTTTAATTTTAAGCAATACAAGGCTTAAAGCAAAAAGTACAATCAATTTATGCACAACACATATAATTAGGATAACGCTTTCTCTTCATTTAAGCAAACTAGCCGGGTACCCGCGCGTTATGGCGGCGGGTACCCTGAAATATAAGTTTCACGGATTGTATGTTGCATGCGACTTCCACATTCACCAGATCGATATTTATATGAACTTATGAGTCCATAAAGTTACATAAATTTTTATTATTATTGTGCCACATTGTATGAAGTTGCTAATATATAGCAACTACAAGTTAATGAAATGGTTGTGATTTGGCATTTGAATTCTGTAAAGAAAAAGTTCGGACGTATAAGTCTTGATCTTTAGCCATTTGATTTTCTTGTTACATGTTTAATATTTAGTGAATGTTACAAGTTGAGAATGTGGCACATTAAATTTTACGGCTATTAGAATGACTGTTTTAACTTTAATACATTAATTTTTAGATGGTTGTTACAAGTTAAGAAGTGTATGCTAGAAGCTATTGATTTTATAACAAAAACACCACTTTTCTATACCACATTAATGTTGGTTAAAATTTTAAGTCTTTTATGTTGGGAAGGTCACAAATACATTTTTTTTAAAGACAAATTATTTTAAATCAAACAAACAATTACAAACACAGGCATCCACTACTTTAACAAAATAATTAAAAATAGTGGACCCAAAAATAAAACATTATAAGACTTAAAACCTTGACAATAAGCACAAAGTCATGAGTCAAATTCATAATCAAGTTCATTGAATTACTAAGCTCATTATCTTATAATTAATAAATTTGTACTCTTATTTTATAAATTCATAATCAAGGTCAAACAACTTTCAGATTTATACATTTGCAATAACCTAATCCTACCTTAACTTAATTACCAACATATATCTTTCTATTTTAATGCATTTAGATCATCTATTTGTAACATCTCTTGAACTTTTTAAATTTACATTCTCTCTTTCTTTAAGATTTGTAACATCAACATTTGTCTCATCATTTATTATTAATATCTCAATTCAATAGTCACTAAATGCAAATTTGTAACTGATAATGAAGCAATTTAAATGTGCATTAGTAGTGTTTTTGTTATGCAAATACACGAGACTTGATCCCTTTTCAAGTACATAAGACTTCATCTTGAAAGTCAATTTTCAAAAAAAAAAAAAAAAAAACATAAGACTTCATCCAAATACTCAAATTTAATTGTATTATCATCTTATTATTAAATTTCCAAAATAAAGTATAAAAATCAACATAAAAAGGATACCTATCTTATTATCTATTTATCATTAATATACTAATATGTAACATAACATAACAATCAATAAAAATGAGACTCAAATTTAACGGTGCAACATAAAAAAGTAGATAATTACTCAAAACTAATAATTTTTGATTTATTTTGTCTAGGCCCAAGCACACTCTTAAACACATACAAGCCCAAGTAAAACACCAATAACCCTAATCTCACTCTAGCAAACACCGCAGTCACCTTTCTTTCACCTCAACAAACACCCAAAACTGATAAACAAAACTTCTTAAAATCTGCAGCCACCAAACGAAAACAAACACAAATTCGTCCATGTTGGATCTTTCTGCTAACGCGCGAGGTTGACTTTAGACGACCGTTTATGGTTTAGTTACTTTGAAAAAGCTTCAAGATCTTTGTAAAAAAGTCTCGGGTAAGGTGCATGTGTTGTTTCTTTTTCTTTGACCGAATGAAAGAAGAGTTGTTTTTGTTTCTTCTTTTTAACTTTCGAGCACTTAAAAGAATTGAAGCTCCTTGTAAATCTATAAAGAGTTCGTGTTGAAATCTTTTAAAGATTTGATCTAATCACTTTAGCACACAAATCTGAGATCTTTTTTTTTTTTTTTTTTAACTTGCTGTTGATTTGATAGAAGCGATCCATAGGGTTGCAACTTGTTTCTGACTTTTTTTGGTTAGTTGATGATGTGACTTATTGTTGTGGTTTAACCAACAACCAAATCACGATGGTTGTGACGATGGTGTGGCTCAAATCTATCATGTGACGGTGGTGAAGCAAAATGCAGAAGTTGGAATGGGTTTTATGGTACAATCATATGTTGATATTTATGATAATTTGGCTAAGAATATGGGATAGTTATTTGTTTCTCACTGTTATAAAAATCACTTTTAAATGTACTCCAGATTTTAGCCATACAAATACAAATATATGGAATTGTTACAAATCGTGAAGCTATCTGTTACAATGGGTTTGAATGCTAGCTTTGAATTGTGTATTCGCTGAAGTTTTAAGCTATTAATTTAGCAAGACACATAACACATATATTTCCATAATAAGTAAGTTAAAAAGTCTGAATTTTAAGCCTTGCTATTTAGGGAATGTCCTAAATGCATTATAAGGTAGTAAAGAAATCTGAATTTTAAGCAATATAATCCTTAAAGCAAAAGGTACAATCAATTTATGCACATCACATATGATTAACTACCTCAATTAATGTCTTTTAAAATACCCTCTTAGTAAGAAATACAATTAACTAAGGGTGTGTTTGATTGGTCCTGAATGAGATGGGTCAGCGCTGATTGTTATTACCTAATCGGTTAGCATGTTTGATGTTGACAAAAACTACCACCGGATGATTAATATGGTACTGAGCGATTTAGCGAGGTAGGGGCCACTAAACAATTCAGTGGACTTGATATTCTCCTAATTACACCCCTATCTCACATCTCTCTCTATACTATAGGCATAAATAGTTTATTATTTGTTTGTCTTGTTTTATTTAATTTTCATTCTTTATACTATAGGCTATCATTATTGTTATTATTAAATATTCTACATGCATACACATTGTCTATATTGGTTTATGGGCACAAGTAATGGTTACCTTTTTATTTATTAACGTAAATTGTTACCCTTTTGATGCTAACGTCTATGTTTATATATTTAACAATTAATACTGCAATTACACTTGTGATGATAGTTTTATACATTCATTTTCTTTTAAATATATTAATAAACATGCTATAAACATACACAATATGGAAAATGATTATCTAAGTGATACGTTACAAGTACAATATGGAAAATTATTATCTAAGTGATACGGTGTAAATAACTGAAAATAATATTAAATCAAGTATTATAGTATTAGGGTTAAAACAGTAATTTTCAAATATTCAGAATGGACATTCAGAAGGTTATCAAACAATCATTTTCGTTCAGAAACATATTAACTCAACACCTTTGAATTATTCAACACCTTTGATTCGTTCAGTGCTAAATTAGGCAGTTTTATCAAACAACCCCTAAATCAATTTATGCACATCACATATGATTAATAATACGCGTACAACGCGCGTTCGGGGTCAAAGGAAACTTCATTTTCTTCGAGCAAGTTTTTCAACCACCTAGGCAGTGAACCTAATCGTTGTAGTGTGTAGTATTAGGGTAAGCCTCGGGGATTGATATCGTTCTCTAGGGGAATAAGAATGCTAGTGAGAAATTACTACGCTAAGGTTGGGGTTGAGGAAAATTATTTTTTATCTTTTTATATTTTTTTAGAAAATTAAAGGTACGATCTCGGGGTTTGGATTTGGGGGGTGGTACTTCTACCGATTACTATATTATTCTAATTATCTAAGCTAAGGGTAGTCTATGTCTATTGATGTGTGCTCGTATGATGATTAAAAATGTGTCTACCTAGATACTATTACTTCCTAGTTATCTTTTATTGATGGTTGAATTGTCACGTCCTTATTCTTAACGCGTTGTGTTTTCTAAGGTCGTAGGGTGTGCTTTTATCCCTAACTCTTTGAAGCTACCTAAGGTTAATGACTACGAAATCTCTAGGATTCATAAACTTAACACTAAGGTTATCTTTGGATATTTAGCCTACAATTCCACTAGTAACTATAAACTAATTTTCAACAAAGATTAATCAAGCATTAAAAACACAACGATGACTTTAAGCACTCCTAAGCCAATTACAATTAAGATAAGAGACAACCAATCAATATTTAATAACTAGGTTTCATAGATCTAAGCAACCAAACAAGTAAATTAGCCGGACATGTTAAACATGCAAGCATACACACATTCAATCGAAGACATAATGAAATCAAGGGAATAAATAACTTATCTCGATGTAAAATAGGGTATTAGAAACCTAAAATACTGTCCAAGACGGAATACAATCGTTTTAGGTTTTTACTCCACAAGTCTACCTCTTTAAAAGTCTGAAAATCGAATTCTATATATAGAGTTACAACTGCGACGACGTCACCTTTTAATTGTGACGCCGCCAGATCGTTGCCATTAGGGTTTCGTCTTGGCCAAGTCAACTTTGGGACGGCGTCACGTTGTGGTTGTAACGCCGTCAGCCTTCGGCTCTGACGTCGTCTGAATCTGGATCTAGGCCGTCTGAGGAGAAAACTCTTCGTGACACCCTACTCTTCAAAGCCTGACGCCGTCAGGTGTAAAATAGCAATTTCACTCATGAGTCGTCACAAATATAGGGACGACGTCGCCCATTGTGTGGGACGCCGTCAGGTGCATTTCCAGCAACTTGAGTGTCTTGATCTTGACTTTAGCCATTTTCTTCACATATTCACTCCTTTTCGACCAAATAAGCATCATTCCAGCATTTTGCCTTCAAGAGACCTAAAAAGTGAAAAGGAACGAAATTAAGCAGTAACGGATATAAAAGTGGGCGATTAAGGGCTTAAATGACCCCTTAAAAGTGTACGTTTTAAATCCTTATCAAATATCCCTACACTTGGTATTTGCTTGTCCTCAATTTATAAGTAAGGGGGCATAAAGCAATGGTTTAACATCATTCACAACAAGTATAAGCCCCACAAAAGTCATAACAAGCACGGAAATTATATACTAGCACCTCACAAGTGGTGTTTGGGTACTCTCATCTCTCGGGTGTATATGAAATATATCAAATAAAAATGGAAGATAAACACTCATTAACCGGTCATAGTACATAGTTTACCATAGGTTTGAGACTAGATCAAACCTCCACCGCTTTGGCGTAAGCACCTAGGAAAAACTATCTAAGAGGTCTTTTAAAGGGTTGTAACGTTAGGCTTACGGTAAGGAAACAAAGGGTTTGGTTGGATAGGCGATTTAGTGGCGGCAAGTCAAAAATCTTTATGTTACAAGCATGAGAAGAATGGCGTTGCTAAGCTAAGACTAGACTCTCTAAACTCTAGATAACTTTGAAACAAACAAACATAAATATAAATATAGATGTAGGATGGTAGCCCGTATGTTTTTTTTTTCATTTTTTTCATATATATATATATATATATATATATATATATATATATATATATATATATATATATATATATATATATATATATATATTTTTTTTTCACTTTTTTTTGTGCATACACTTTTACTCTACCATCCTCTACAATAACATCAAAATATAAGGGATTTATAGGCATATCCCTACACTTGAGTTTTTATTACTCTAACACTAATATGACCCGAATTAAAAAGATCAAAACACTTGGAGTACATTATTACGTAAATAAAGGGAATTTGAATTTAACGTTCTTTCCAGTCATTCCATAAAATTTAACTTTACCCATGAGTCCCAATCGTCCCAAAACTGTATACAAAAGATATGACTCGACTTAACAACTTATGGAAGTAACTAGATAATTGAACTAAGGGTTTAGTATGATAACAATAATGCACTAAAAGTGAGTGTATACAAGGTAGGCTAAGGCGATTTGGGTGTACATTTGGGAGTGGATTGTAAACAATGCTCTTCATTGATATTCCGGAAAATCGAAACATCACGAGAACCGCGAAAATGATAGGCTCTGAGGGGTTAACTAGGGGTATCGTGTACTAAAGATGAGTACAACGCAAGGGTGTGGGGGAATTACTTAACCGATGTGGAAGAAGTAATTATAATACGGGTATCAAACAAGGGTTATCCTAATGCCTCTTATCATTTAGTTATTTCTAACTACACAAGTGTAGTCTCACTAGCGATCTCGGGATGCATCACAAAACAAGTTCTATAATCTATTATACTACCGGTACACTCTCGAAGCATTAAAGGTGAATGCTTTAATTCCTATAAATCTAGGGGCGAACCTCACATTTTTGGGGTGGAATTTGAGTGGTAAAGGGTTTTTGTGCTAGTCATATAACTTCATATCCATGAGATGCTTTATTAAGACTAAAGTCCCACTCCTACATATCATGAAAAAATTTAAATTTGGTGCTAAAATTACCCTAACCGATATTTCTCATGGTTTATTACACAAATGAAATAGGACAAGACAAATGATCAAGGATAAGCACAGTTTCAAAGTTCCCGTTTTATTCTCCCTCCCTACACTTAAACTGAACATTATCCCCAATGTTCCCCGAAAGTATCAAAGTTATGATAATGGAAGATAATTAAAAGAGAAAGAAACTAATACTCCCCTGATTAGCTCGGTAGGATCCGTGTGAAGTAGTGGTTAAATTCTTCTCCAAGAAGAATGTATGCGTGAAAAGCTCCATCCAATCTTATGTTTCTTCTTCTTGATAAATAAAACCTGCACACTTTAAGAAAATAGACGAAACCTTCGCGTAAAATCGGCGGTAAAACTATATATGACTCTACTAAACTAGGATATAATGCTTGTGGAATGGATGTTTGCAGATTTTCTGGAAAATTAAGACCTGAGAAATTCCAAAAATTTATAAGTAGCACAGAAAACGAGAGAAAGTTAGATAAGCTGTTTCTGCTCCTCCTGATGCCGTCAGGTTGCAATCCTGACGCCGTCAGGTTATCCTGACAGAAACTGGTCTGCTGCGTTTTTCTGGAAAAATTCTAGAAAAATTGCACCTTTAAAATCTGGAAAAATTCCTGCAAAACATCCATTATGACTCGATACAAGCATTTGACTCTAACAAACACACATATATATATTTTTAAGAATTGTAATTCTCATGTTCACGTTCTTTTAAAAACGTGTGTAGTATTCCCTACACTTAACCTTTTCGTAAAATACTTTTATATGTAATTAAGACGAGGTTAAAGACAAAATAAAGCATTTTTACAAATTCAAACATGAGAATAAACAATCAATGAAAAGATATATGACACACAAACAAGCAAACAATTAAGCATGGGTTGCCTCCCACGAAGCGCTTTTCTTTATTTATGAGTCTTGTAGCTAGACTCGAAGTCGTGCCCCCTACGTACCTATGTAAGTAAGCTTATCCTCAAGAATGTCATAGGGATCAAACTTATCTTTTAAGTTCCTAGTGGTACGCTTAGTTCGGTATGCATTTTCAAACTTTTCTCCATTAGGGTCATAGATTGTCATCCTAATGTGCCATTCTCCATTACCATCACTAGGTGATCTATCCCAATTCCACTTATGCTTAGGTTTCTCACTATCAACTTTCCACTTATTCATGACAAGATTGACGGGCAAGCTTCCTAGGAATTTGGTCATCTTCCTAAACACGGAGGCATCCTCGAACGGGTTGACTTCCACGTCCCTAGCCAATTCTTGTTCATGGAAAGTTGAATTACTAACAAAGGCCTCTTCTAGATAGAAAGGTCGTTGGGGACCTATGAAATCTTTATTAATCCAAGGCCCATATCTAGATGGAGTTCTATCTAACATGATCTCGTAGGGAATCTTTTCCTCTTTGTAGTAGATATGCTCCTTGACATCGTAAATTGACCTAGCACTCCCTTCTCCTACCACTATTTTAGACATCTTACAATCAATGATGGCACTAGCGGTAGCTAAGAATCCCCTTCCTACTAACAACGGGCATGTCGGGTCCTTATTCATGTCTAGCACATGGAAATCCGCCAAAAGAGTCAATTCACCTACATGTACTACCATGTCTTTTATTATCCCTACCGGATATGCAATACTACCGTCCGCTAGACCTAAGATGGTTTCCATTGGCTCTATCTTACCTAGGTTAAGGTTTCTATGGAGGGACAACGAAAAAATATTGATGCTCGATCCTAAGTCGGCTAAAGTGTCGAAAGTGTGGAAAACTAAAAGGGGGGGTTGAATAGTTTTGCCGATTTTACGTTAGTTTCAAAAACTTTAGATTCGTTAATATGTGAGATCTTATGGATGTAGAGAAAGTATAGATCTAATGATAAAGCAACTAAATAAAGTAAAGCGAAGGGAAAGAAAAGACACAAGCGATGTATAGTGGTTCGGCTACAAGGACACCTTCCTTGCCCTACTCCACTCCCCGAGTCACCTACTCGAGAGTTCAAGCACTATGTCAACAAACTCCTTCACTTGGCGGAGAAGCCTTCACAACGTTGCTTACACTTTTTCTGGTACAAAGCTAAATACCGAGTCTGTAGCACGGTGGACCAAACCAACACAACTATTACACAACAAATATGTGAAATATCAAATACAAGATCTTCGCTACAGAAATCTTGCGGAGTGACAAATCAATCAAGGACCCCTTCCTTGGATGACTTATAGAATGCTCGTGATCTCGCCTTAGAGAAGGACCTATATGAGAATCACAAATAGAAAGAAAGAAGAACAACTCTCTAGATCAAGTGATCTATATGTTAGAAGAGAATGAGAGTGTATGAGAGATTTAGTAAGAAGAGGGGTAAGTTAGAATGAAGAAATGGCTCTCTATTTATAGGCAAAATCTTCACTGTTCCCTGGATCCCACGGATCCCTTCCACTTGGGATCCGTCTAGTGTAATCCTAGGGATCCGTGGAACGCTCCTCTTTGCCCATGGGTTTTTTGGTTATGGGTCATGGGTTATGGGTTGGTCCATGGGTTTTTTTAGATTCAATGTATCTAAGTATACATTGTATCTAGCCAACTTTGGTCTGGGTTAAGATCCATGGGTTATGGTTTTTACCCATCCTAATAAACTATTACAACAAATGCAATTACTACATTTTTGTATTTAAATGGCTATATGTAAATGCTTTACAAAAATAACATGTATCCTTATAATTATACTTAAGATAACACTATATTTTTTATCAACAAAACATAAAGAGATCGCAAAATATTAATAAACGTTTTTACGGTTTATTTGTATTAACAATCTCCCCTTTTTTGTTGATGACAAAACATAATGTTATGATGAGTAAAACTTAAGAATAGATGTAAGTTTTGAAAGCCCCTAAGTTTTACTTCTTCTCCCCATTTTTTTCGAAACAAAAAGTTAACCCTTGGAAGAAATAAACATACAAGTGTGGAAAAAGTAGTCCACGTATCTCTAACTCCCCCTTGACGGTAGCTCCTCCTAGTTTGGGGCGTCAAGTGAAGAAAAATAAAAATCCTACAAAAAGAAATGCTTAAATAATCTTGTGATTGCCGAGAATCAAGATTGGGAGCCAAGGTATGTAAACAAGGCCTTGTAATAAAACAACAAATTGTAGTGGTAATTATGCCACGTACAAGCATGTAAAAATAAGAACAAGACTTGTTCTTGAAAATGACTTCAAAAGAAAAAGTACTAAAAATAGAAAATAGTAGTAGTGATTCCTTCCATACTTGCATAAGGTTATGGATGGAGGTTTTGATGAGTGATGGTATTAATGCGATCAAGGATGAGGTTGAGTATGAAACGCATTTCTTCCCTAACTTCTATTGTGATTTCCCTAGTGGATTGGCAATGTTCACAATGTAAATGATGTGGGTAATGAGTGTGGAAGTTTTCCGAGTTGTTTTGATTTGAGTTATGCAGAAGATGTGGTGGAAAAATAGGAAAATATGGATCAACATCCGGAATGTTTGTAAGTGGTGGTGGAAAAGAACCTAGATGTTCTTGTAATGTAATGGGAGCTAATGGTGGTGATATTTCAAGATCTTGAAAAATAGTATTTGGAGATGTGGGGGGTGTTGAAAAGACTATTTCTTTAGGTTGTTTAGATCTTGTTGTAGTCTTAAGGAATTCCAAAAGAGTGACTTTAGGTGGTGATGAAGTTGGTGTACTTGTTGGTGATGAGGGAGGTGCTATAAAGGAAGCATCTTGTGGTGAGTTGTTTGTTGAGGATGAACCATTTGAGGTTGGTTTTGCTAAACAACAAGATCGGATACTAATCCGTGCGGATATCCTAGAGTTTGATTGTGGTATTTTGGATGGTGGTAGTACAAAGGTTTGGGTATCATGAAGATGATTGTTTGTACTAGGTGATTCATCTAAAGGGTTTTTGGATGACATGGTGTATTCTGTTTGTGAGGATGAGATGGATTATGCAAGCATTTTGGGAGTTCTATATATAGAAAAACAAAGCATTGTAATGAATGCTTGACCCAAAATGTGGATTAAAATCTAATGATTAGATATGAATTTAAGGCATGTGATCATGAGAACACAAGCATTAAAGAGCATACTCCCAAAAATGAAACAAATGTGGATTGTTCATCCAAAGTGAGAAAAATGGAAGGTAAAAACAGCTTCTGTTTCACGGATCCCACGGATTCTTCCCTTGAGGGATCCGTCCAGCATGAAGGCTGGGATCCGTGGGTCTGGTGATTCAGGCAGCACAAAATTTTCCTTTTGGAAACATTTTTGTCTAGTGTGTGCCTATATGCAAACTATTTGGAGTTGCGGTTATCTCGACCCCTAAAAAGAAATAGAAAATAAACTAGAAGTAGAAAAAGTATCCTATTGAGATAACCCGAAAACACATATTTAGTACATAAGTACGTAATTTAGTGTTATCAATGCTCCTAATTCATTGTTGCTTAAATGAATGTACCCGAAAACACATATTAGTTATGTGTCCCTTTTAGCATTCAAAAGACATGAGATGCAATGAAAACGGGTTTTTACTTTGTATTAATAATGAAAAAGCGATTTGTCCTAGACGTGAGAAGTTGCTTTTGTGAAATTGATACGGGAAGGTATCATCCTTTTAGAAAACATTTTGAAAATAGGTTTTCTTTGAAAATGTGTATGTGTTTGCAAAAAAAAAAATAAGAAAGCTATAAGTGGAAAACTTATCTTGGGTTTCTAAAATTCCCGTATTGTTTGTGAGTTGTGCGTGAAATAGAGATCCTAGACTTAGAAAGAATAAGGCAAGTGTTTACATACCTTGTAGAGTCAAATAAGTTACGACGTTTGTTCCATTAGACCAAGACCAAGACGAAGTAGGTTGAATTATTCCCGCTTCAACGATTTGGTGAGGACGTCGGCTATGTTGTCTTCGGATGCTACCTTCTCAATAGAGATGTTCCCCTTTTGAACATTGTCTCTTAAGAAGTGATGACGAATCTCTATATGCTTTGTGCGAGAATGCAATACCGGATTCTTGCTTAAGTCGATGGCACCTTTATTGTCACATAGGATGGCTATGTCGCTTAGATGAATGTCGTAGTCGACTAACGCTTGTTTCATCCATAGTGCTTGTTGGCATGCTTTGCCGGCGGAGACGTACTCGGCTTCGGTTGTTGATATTGCTAGTGCCGTTTGTTTCTTAGAAAACCAAGGCGTTAAACAACATCCCATGAAAGTACATACCCCACTTGTACTTTTTCTATCAACGTAATCACCTGCATGGTCAGAATCTGCATATACAATTGTTTCTACTCCCGTGCCCTTAGGATACCATAATCCTAATTGTGTTGTACCCTTAATGTATCTAAATATCCTTTTTACGGCTTCTAAGTGTGATGTTTTAGGGTCTTCTTGAAACCTAGCACATAAGCAAACACTAAACATGATATCCGGCCTACTTGCCATGAGGTAGAGAAGACTACCTATCATGCCATGATATTTAGTATTATCTACAGATTCCCCGTCTTCATCTTTTGTGAGTTTGGTGTCGGATGACATTGGTGTCCTAATTGGTTTCGACTTTTCTAGACCAAATTTCTTTAACATCTCCTTTATGTATTTAGATTGATTAAAGAAGATACCATCTTCTACTTGTTTAATTTGTAGACCAAGAAAGAAACTAAGTTCTCCCATCATACTCATCTCGAACTCATCATGCATGATTTTAGAGAAATCATCACACATGTCTTGACAAGTGGATCCGAATATAATATCATCTACATATATTTGCACTATGATTATATGTGACTCTCTTTTCTTAGTAAAAAGTGTGTTGTCAACTAACCCCATGGTATAGTTGTGTTTAATTAAAAATGACTTGAGTCTATCATACCAAGGTTTTGGAGCTTGTTTAAGACCGTAAAGGGCTTTCTTTAATTTATACACATGTTTGGGTTTTTCAAAATCGATGAACCCCGGAGGTTGAGCTACATATACTTCTTCATTAATGAAACCATTTAGAAAAGTGCTTTTTACATCCATTTGATAAAGCTTTAGATCATTAGCACAAGCATACGCAAGAAGTATTCTTATAGACTCTAATCTAGCCACGGGGGCATAGGTCTCATCAAAGTCTATTCCTTCTTGTTGCTTATACCCTTGGGCAACGAGTCTAGCCTTGTTCCTAGACACTACTCCGTTTGCATCCAATTTGTTTTTATAAACCCATTTGGTTCCTATTATGGTTTGATTACTAGGTGGAGGGACAAGCGTCCAAACATCATTAGAAACGAATTGATTTAGTTCTTCTTGCATAGCCATTACCCAACTCTCATCTTTTATGGCTTCTTGTGTATTCTTAGGTTCTATGGTTGAAACGAAACAAAACAAGCTACTTTGGTTTTGAACTTGAGACCTTAATGTTCGTTCGTTTAGCTTTCCTATGACTTTATCTACGGGGTGATCTTTGGACTGTTTAATGTTTATAATTTCATCATTTAAAGGTTCTTCTTCTTTATTTATCTTTTTCTTTATTACTATAGCTTCACTTTCAATGATCTCGTCAGCGACAAGAGGTGGAGAGGGTTTGGGTGGACTTTCATCAAATTTTATATTTAATGACTCTTCTACCTTCATTGTTTCTTTGTTTAATATGACGTAAGCTTTGCTATTTGGCGAGTAACCTAGAAAGATACCTTCGGTTGATTTAGGATCAAATTTTGTAAGGTAATCTTTAGTGTTAAGAATAAAACATTTGCTTCCAAAGACTCTAAAGTGATTTAACGTAGGATTTTTGCCTCGGAGTAACTCATATGGAGTTTTTCCTAAGATTGGTCTAATTAAGACTCGATTGAGTATGTATGTTGAAGTATCAACGACATTACACCAAAAATTTTGAGGTGTGGATTGTTCATTAAGCATGGTTCGACTCATTTCTTGTAGGGTTCTATTCTTTCTTTCTACTACCCCATTCGATTGTGGAGTGCGTGGAGCCGAGAAGTTGTGAGTAATACCATTAGCGTCACAAAAGGCCCCAAATTGCATTTCATTATCGAATTCCCTACCATGATCCGTCCTAATGGACACTATAGGACTTCCTAGTTGTCTTTGGATCTTTTTGCTTAGTATTTCAAAATAATTAAAGGTTTCCGTTTTGTTCTTTAAAAATTTTGTCCATGTATACCTAGAGTAGTCATCCACTATGGCCAAAGTGTAGTAGTTGCCTCCATATGTAGTAATTCTAGACACCTAGTTGTAGACATCATGTTTTTAGCTTTATGACTAGAATGAGCTTGTTTTCCTACATTACAAGCATCACAAAAGTGATGTTCATATTTTAACTTAGGTAGATCTCTTACTAGATCTTTGGATGATAGCGATTGAAGAAGTCGCATGTTGGCGTGACCCAATCTTCGATGCCATAAGGTCGAAGTATCATCCATAGAGGTAAGACATAGTTTGTCTTTAGGTTCATTACCGATTTTAATGACATAGACTCCATGTTTCCTAATCCCTTTTCCTATGGTTATGCCGTTTTTTAATATCTTACTACCGGTTTCGGTAAAAAGCACATTGCACTTTTTATCACATATTTGTCCTATACTTAAGAGATTAAAGTTTAGGTTTTCTACGTGACACACATCGTTAATGGTTAGAGATTTGTTAGAAATCGTACCTTTACCAATGATTCTACTTTTGCTATTTCCAAACACCACATTACCTCCATTGAAGGATTCATAAGTGGAGAATAGATCCCTATTTCCGGTCATGTGCCTCGTGCACCCGCTATCCTTGACCCACTCGTCCGGGTCTAGGTCGACCTTTAAGCATACCTAAGACAATAATAAACTCAAAAGTTTGGTCCCCATTTGTTCATGGGTCCATTAGTGTTAAATATCCCATTCATGTTAGACATGTATGGATAAGATGAATATGCATTCCATGGAGCAAAGTTTTGAAAAGGAAAACTGTTTTGCATATTTGGGTTCCATCCCATTTGATGGTTACTTCTTGGATAAACGTTATTAGGTCTCCTAGATGGATTATGTTTTGAAAAAGATGGTACTTTGTTTCTTGTAAAAGTAGAATTATATTTTGGAGGTGGTTGCCTAGTGGTGACATGAGTTGGTTTCTTCCTATTAACGATAACAAACTCAGTTCTAGATGAAGAAGCTACGTTATTACCACTGTTTGCTACAGCAGATCCACGGATCCCTGTCTGTACACTAGCCGGTTCCCTTTTTGGGGGATCCGTGGGATCCGCCACAACAGTGGCTGGTTTTTCTAGTGCCTTAACAAATTTTGTTTCTTTACTTTCACTAGTTAATGGATCAAGTTGTTGAATACCTAAACCTTTTTTGTTGTTACCGGTTTTAACACCATCTAGTATTGTATCTAAATTATTCGTACTCATTCTAGCAATTTTAGAATCTAGATGATCAACTAGTGTTTGAAGTTGAACACAAAGTTCACATTCACCACTTGCAATTTTACCCTTTTCTAAACGTTTTAGTTTTGCTTTTAATTCTATGACTTCTTTATCTAAACGTTGGTTTTGACTCTTTAAAAGCTTATTTTTGTTAATTAGTTTTAAGCTAATGTTGCATAGTTTGTCATATTCATCATGCAATGAGTCGTCATCAAGTGATGAACTACTATAGTATTCGTGACATACCTCGTCATTTGCCATGAGACAAATTTCTTCTTCCTCCTCGTCGCTCATTCCCCACGTGCCGCTCACGAACGCCTTTTGATCATCCCGTTTGGGACACGTACTAATAAAGTGGTTTGGGTCCCTACATTTAAAGCAAGTACGATCATCCTTTGGCTTCTCGTCCTCTTTGCTTTTCCGAAAGCCTTTCTTATCGTCATACGGTTGTTTGACGTATCTTCCCTTTCTTCTAAAGAACTTTTTAAAGTCCCTTACCGCCATAGCGTACTCCTCATCGTCACTACTCGGGGAAGAGTTCTCTTCATCGCTTGAAGCCTTTTTGGCTTTGAGGGCAAGAGATTTGTGTTTCTCTTTCACCTTTGAGGCTTCGGAGTCTTTAGCAAGGACAAGCTCGTAGACTTTTAGGTTGCCTATAAGTTCATCGAGGGTGAGGATTGTCAAATCTTTTGACTCTTCGATCGCCGTCACCTTGGATCTCCACTTCGGTGGAAGTGCCCTTAGATATCTCCTAACATGATTACGGCTAGAACAAGATTCATCAAGTGATTGCAAAGATGTAATAATAGTATTAAAGTTAGCAAATGAATGATCTATAGTTTCATCATCCGATATTGAAAATTGTTCATATTGTTGAACAAATAAATTAATTTTATTATTTTTAACTTGTTCGTTGCCTTGATGAGTTACAACTAAAGAATTCCAAATTTCTTTAGAGGTTTTAAGCATAGAAATTCTTTCGAATTCTTTTTTCGGTAAAGCATTATATAAAACCATTTTTGCTTCACTATTTTTAGAAAGCTTTTTTTTTAATTCATCATTTAGTTTATCATGAGGTATGTTAACTACATTTACTTTATCATCTTTTGAGGTAGCCTCAAAATCGCCTTCAACAATAATGTACCAAAGATCAATATCTTTAGATTTCACATATGTTTCGAATCTATTTTTCCAATATATAAAGCCATTAGTTTCAAGTAGTGGTGGTCGTTGCATAGATTGCCCTTCCTTATAATTTTCAGAACCCATAGTGATCGAAAAGTTTTTAAAATACAATTTTACTTTAAAACTTTTATAAACTTAGCTCTTGATGCCAATTGTGGAAAACTAGAAGGGGGGGAGTTGAATAGTTTTGCCGATTTTACGTTAGTTTCAAAAACTTTAGATTCATTAATATGTGAGATCTTATGGATGTAGAGAAAGTATAGATCTAATGATAAAGCAAGTAAATAAAGTAAAGCGAAGGGAAAGAAAAGACACAACCGATGTATAGTGGTTCGGCTACAAGGACACCTTCCTTGCCCTATTCTTCTCCCCGAGTCACCTACTCGAGAGTTCAAGCACTATGTCAACAAACTCCTTCACTTGGCGGAGAAGCCTTCACAACGTTGCTTACACTTTTTCCGGTACAAAGCTAAATACCGAGTCCGTAGCACGGTGGACCAAACCAACACAACTATTACACAACAAATATGTGAAATATCAAATACAAGATCTTCGCTACAGAAATCTTGCGGAGTGACAAATCAATCAAGGACCCCTTCCTTGGATGACTTGTAGAATGCTCGTGATCTCGCCTTAGAGAAGGACCTATATGAGAATCACAAATAGAAAGAAAGAAAAACAACTCTCTAGATCAAGTGATCTATATGTTAGAAGAGAATGAGAGTGTATGAGAGATTTAGTAAGAAGAGGGGTAAGTTAGAATGAAGAAATGGCTCTCAATTTATAGGCAAAATCTTCCACTGTTCCCCGGATCCCACAGATCCCTTCCACTTGGGATCCGTCTAGTGTAATCCTAGGGATCCATGGAACGCTCCTCTTTGCCCATGGGTTTTTTGGTTATGGGTCATGGGTTATGGGTTGGTCCATGGGTTTTCTTTAGATTCAATGTATCTAAGTATACATTGTATCTAGCCAACTTGGGTATGGGTTAAGATCCATGGGTTATGGTTTTTACCCATCCTAATAAACTATTACAACAAATGCTTAATTACTACATTTTTGTATTTAAATGGCTATATGTAAATGCTTTACAAAAATAACATGTATCCTTATAATTATACTTAAGATAACATTATATTTGTTATCAACAAAACATAAAGAGATCGCAAAATATTAATAAACGTTTTTACGGTTTATATGTATTAATAGAAAGGTTTGGGGTTTCCAAGCCTACACGGAAGAATGAATATCCCGGGATCATCTAACTTCTTAGGTAACTTATTTTGCACAAATGCGGACCCACGTTCTCCTAGCTTAAGTTCTTGCTCATATTTTTCTTTTAAAGCATTGTAATAAGGTGCATGAGCCAAGACTTCAAGAAATGGTTTTTCTTGGTGGAGTTCCTTGTCCTCCTCCTCTAGATTAGGTTTGGGTTCTTGGTTGACGGGTTTCTCAAGAGTTGGTTGGACCAATGGTTCAACTCCTTGGTACTTCATGAGGGATCGCTTGGAACCCGTGTTGATGGCGTTAACCGGATGAACTATCGGGTGTGAAGGGCATGGATATGCACTCTCCCAAGGTTAGCAAGAACATGAAGTCGATGAAATCGAATTTACTTTTGGGTTCTTTATAGTGTCACTTAGTAGTTCTCCAATATCCCGGTCATTGAAGGCTTTTAAGAGGGCGTCGAGCTTGTTTGTCATCTCGCCTTGTCGTTGCTTGAAATCGGATTCAAGCTTAGTCAATCAAGTTTCTTGAGATGATATGAATTTAGACACAATTGTTCGGGGAGTCTTGTGCAATCACGAGTGTCGTGGGGACCACTACACAACTCACAAGGTAGAGTGATTTTGTTCACTTGATGCAAAGACTTAGGATTTTCGTAAGAGCTCATTAGGAATTTGACTTGATCTTCAAGTTCGAGCATCCTACGATCGGAAGTTTGTGAGTCAATAGGAGGCAAGGAGATTGCCTTGACGGTTTTGGGCAACTCACGGGGGTCATTCCAACTTTTGTTGTCATAGAGAGCAAGGTCCTCTATTGTACCCCACGATTCTTCCGCGGTGAGATCACTAAGTTTGCCACCCGCCGCTTGGTCGATGGATTGCTTAGTTGAGAAGTTGACATGATCGTAAAAGATTTGGACTTGAAGCCAAAGATCAATGCCGTGATAAGGGACTTTATGGAGCAAGTCCTTGAATCGAGTCCATTCTTCATAGAGAGATTCACCTTGACGTTGTTGGAACATCAATATTTCACATCCTAAGCTTAGTAGTTCTCCCCGATGGGAAAAATTGTGCAAGGAAACGAGTAGTGAGATCATCCCAACTTGAGATGGAGCTGGCGGGAAGTCGCTCAAGCCAATTACTAGCTTGGTCCAGTAGAGAGAATTGGAAGAGACGCAAGCGCGTGGTCTCCCGAGTAGTAGCATCAAGGTCGATGAAATCGACTATTTTAAGGAAATCCTTAAGATGCTGATTAGGATCTTCGGAACGAATCCATGGAATGCACATCCGTTTTGCACCAACCGGATGGTGTCGGATCGCAGGGCCGTAGTTTGAGCTTGATCGGGGAGCTCAATGGTGTTCCTATAGCCTAGGTGGCTTGGTCTAGAGTATTCACCAAGAGTGCGGCCTCTTGGCGGGTCATTTGGTGGTGGGTTGATAAGAGGTGGTTGATTATCACCTTCCATGATGAAAAGTGATGGGATTTACGAACAAATTCACGAAGAAGGGGGATAAACTACGAGGAAGCTAAAAATGAGAAAAAATCTTACTTGATAGGAATCAAGCAAGGGAACCTAAACGAGATAGAAATCTAACTAGCTATTCTATTCCCCGGCAGCGGCGCCAAAAACTTCATGCGCGTACAATGGGCGTTCGGGGTCAAAGGAAAGTTCTTTTTCTTCGAGCAAGTTTTTCAACCACCTAGGCAGTGAACCTAATCGTTGTAGTGTCGTATTAGGTAAGCCTCGAGGATTGATATCATTCTCTAGGGGAATAGGAATGCTAGTGAGAAATTACTACGCTAAGGTTGAGGTTGAGGAAGATTATTTTTTTTATCTTTTTATATTTTTTTAGAAAATTAAAGGTACGATCTCGGGGTTTGGATTTGGGGGGTGGTACTTCTACCGATTACTCTACTATTCTAATTATCTAAGCTATGGGTAGTCTATGTCTATTGATGTGTGCTCGTATGATGATTAAAAATGTGTCTACCTAGATACTATTACTCCCTAGTTATTTTTTATTGATGGTTGAATTGTCACGTCCTTATTCTTAACGCGTTGTGTTTTATAAGGTCGTAGGGTGTGCTTTTATCCCTAACTCTTTGAAGCTACCTAAGGTTAATGACTACGAAATCTCTAGGATTCATAAACTTAACACTAAGGTTATCTTTGGATATTTAGCCTACAATTCCACTAGTAACTATAAACTAATTTTCAACAAAGATTAATCAAGCATTAAAAACACAACGATGACTTTAAGCACTCCTAAGCCAATTATAATTAAGATAAGAGACAGCCAATTGCTATTTAATAACTAGGTTTCATAGATCTAAGCAACTACACAAGTAAATTAGCCGGACATGTTAAACATGCAAGCATACACACATTCAATCGAAGACATAATGAAATCAAGGGAATAAATAACTTATCTTGATGTAAAATAGGGTATTAGAACCCTAAAATACTGTCCAAGACGGACTACAATCGTTTTAAGTTTTTACTCCACAAGTCTACCTCTTTAAAAGTCTGAAAATCAAATTCTATATAAGAGTTACAACTGCGACGACGTCACCTTTTAATTGTGACGCCGCCAGATCGCCGCCATTAGGGTTTCGTCTTGGCCAAGTCAACTTTGGGACGGCATCACGTTGTGGTTGTGACGCCGTCAGCCTTCAGTTCTGACGTCGTCTGAATCTGGATCTAGGCCGTCTGAGGAGAAAAGTCTTCGTGACGCCCCTTCAAAGCCTGACGCCGTCAGGTGTAAAATAGCAATTTCACTCATGGGTCGTCACAAATATAGGGACGGCGTCGCCCTTTGTGTGGGACGCCGTCAGATGCATTTCCAGCAACTTGAGTGTCATGATCTTGACTTTAGCCATTTTCTTCACATATTCACTCCTTTTCGTCCAAATAAGCATCATTCTAGCATTTTGCTTTCAAGAGACCTAAAAAGTGAAAAGGAACGAAATTAAGCAGTAACGGATATAAAAGTGGGCTATTAAGGGCTTATATGACCCCTTAAAAGTGTACGTTTTAAATCCTTATCAATTAACTACCTCAATTTATGCACATCAACCTGCTAGTATTATATTATACACGAGCCAAAACGCCGTTGTGCTTTTCCCGCCGAAAATCCTGGGCTAACTTAGAGCCCATTAGTTACTGGCCCACTGAATTTGTTTTCTTTTTTCTTTAACGCATTTATCAACCGAATCTTCCACCTTCCCATTATACTACCAGCTTCTAGAAGATTCGATTATGTGTAGCTTAGAAAATTTGATTATGTGAGTGTTGATTGGGTTTTGATTTTTAGGATTTTATGTGGTGAACCTGCGAATTCTTCAAGTTGAAAGGTATGTATATTTTCTTCAAGCAAGGTGTTGTCTGATGTGGTATGCGTTTATCAGGTTGCGTAGGAGGATAGTGACAGCTTTTTTATGTTTAAAATAAGTACTTATAAGATGTTTTGAAATAATCGGTTTAAAATAATAGTTAATGAATTACCTTATTAACTTATTTCGTAAGAAAATGCAATAGTAATCTTCATTCATACAATAGCTTAGGGTATTTGGATGTGCTCTTCATTGCTTTCGAGCTTATCTTGGTTTGTCATGTAGAGTGCCCATGACTGAAGCTACAAAAGGTCCTTTTTAATCCTCCTATGAGTAGAATCTATAACAATTGTTACTGATGCAGGTTTTACTGACCAGGTCTTAAATTTATAGTGTCTCGCAATACCTATGGTCTACCCTAGTGCACTAACGGGCAGTGTACCTGGTCGTGTGTAGTGTAGTAAATGGTAAAGCCGAGGTCATCCCAAGAGCTATGTGTGTTGGATTATTACTAAGTCTAGTGTCACAGAATAATAATAGTTTCGAAAGGGATTTAATTAATTAAACTACTAATGCAGAATAAAGTAAATAAAAGCAGATAAATGGATAAAGAGAAATCAATAGAGAGAAGTGGTGCTAACCTAGTTACTCATCCTAGCTAGTTATATCTACGTCTACTTACTTCCAATTACTTTAGGTGGGGTCAAATTCGAGAGGACAACATTTGGTCGATTTGCCCTAACCTATCATCAAAGATGCCACCACAGGAGAAATCAGGCGCACCGTCATAAGTCCTGTTGTTCCTGGTCCCCTAAGCCAAGTCATTAAGTACTGCTACATGCTAGATTCATAATAGTGAGTGCCCGACCGTTAGGAACTTAGACACTACACCCCCCAATTCTTAAGTTCATCCAAACGATAGGTGATCAGTTGGTCAAATCGCACAAGTAGAAAGGGTCGTCAGTTGGTCATATCTTACCTTTCCCGTCTCAGTCCGCTCACCTAGGGCCAGTTGGTCATATCTCCTAGGCAATTAGGCTCTACCGCCATTCAAAACTACCGAACCAAGGGTGACTACCAATGAACTATGCATGCATACATGATGAGTGTCTAAATACTCATCATTTTTGTACTGTTTAAACTGCTAAAACATCTGAAAACACTCAGAAACGCATCAAAATGATAAAAATATCACAAATTAGTGTTTTATGTGTTTTAAATGCAAAAATATCAAAATCTGGTGAAAAACGTATCAAGTTTGCATAATTGGCAGTTTTAGTCCCCCAAGTTTGTAAAATTGTCAAAAACAGTCCCTGGTAAAACCAAATAAAGAAAAATATCATTTTAAGTCCTTAGGGATTCAAAAGTTGTCAAAATTGGTCCTTGAGATTCAAATTTACAAAATTACAACTTTAGTCCCTGAACTTTGGAAATTGGCAAAAATAGTCCTTTGAAAATAGGAAAATGGCAAGTTTAGTCCTTGCACTATTAAAGGTTGTCAATTTCAGTCCTTGTGACAAAGTTTGGAATATTGGCAGTTTGGTCCCTCAACTTTGGAGTATTTACAGTTTTGGTCCTTGTCTAAACTAAACCTAAAGCCCTATCAAAACTGAATTGACCCCTGCCATTATCTCTTTTTGAACCCCCTGTCATTAGCTATTTTGACCCCTTGGTCAAAATAAGTCAAAATCAGAAACACGCGCCACTGTCTTCTTCTTCCACCTCACTTCTCTGCACCACTTGCCTGCAAGCCCCATCACCTCAGCCTCACCTTTCTTCCACCCTCATCATCATCCACCACCCACAATTAATGCCACCCCCCCTACTTGCCTATTTCAGAACCTACAAGTCAAATAGTGCTTTCCCGCCAAAATTGGTAAAACAGGAAAAACACTCAAAGCTCTCCCATTGGTTCTCAAATGAGGTGGGATTGCATCAGAAGGCCACGTGGATGATATTTGAAGCATAAAAGAGGAGGAAGAGTCAAGAGAGAAGGAAGTTTTTAGTTTTTTTAATTACTGTATGTCGTATTTTTCTTAAATGTCTTAATTAGCTTTCAACTTTGTATTTTTAAGCTTCATAATACTGAAAACAAGTTATTTAGTTGATGTAATTCAGTTTGGATCTCTAAATCAAAAGTTCATTTCAGTTTTAAATTTCATGTATACTGTTTAAAATTTCAAGCTAAAATTCCTGTGTTCAAAGCTTCATTAAGCTTTATTTAAGCTCAACTCAACTTATTTAAGCTCTAAATAGCTTTTTATAAGCCTGGGAAATCATTTCAATCAAGTTCTATTGAAAGTCAATGAAAGTCAACTACAGAAGCACATTTGGTTAAGCAGGATTGGAATTGGTTTTTGGGTATTGCAGACATGGAAATGGGGTTGTTTTGAGTTCAATGAGGTGGTTCTGATAGGTTAGTGGTTCTGGGTTTCAGTAATAGCAAGCCACTGTGGCTAAAGTTCAATTTGTAAGTGATTTTTAGTCTCATCAACATAATCTGTCCTTACCATTTTAAGTAGTTAAAATTAGTTTAATAAGTAGTAATTAGGTTATTAAAAGTCAGTTTGATTGCCTGCTTTGTTCATTGTAACAGTTAGCTTAAATTTGTTTGCAAAACAGTTGATACAGGTGTGTTTGGATTTACCCTTAAATCTGTCTCATAGTTTATGCAGTGGATTATAGTTGTTGGTTAATGTTTGTTGAGTCCAAATAAACTCCTTTCTGTCATAATCTTGCACCTGCACACATTCAAAAGTCAAACCTCTTAAAATCTGTCTAACTACTAAATCTGTTGTGATCAAGGATTTTCAAATCCTTGATTTGTGTTAAGAAGTTGTATCCATTGCTTGCATTATACTTGTTCCATCATTTTACATCAATAACTGTCCACAAATTTGATCCAAAGTTCAAGAAGGTCAAAGTTTCTCAACAATCAAAAAGTCAAAAAGCTCCCCTGTACACAGGTTTGGTACCTTGTTTCACAAGCTCTTACAGAGCTTATTAGAGATCATTAGCCTGTGTAATTTGTTTTTTTGAGAAGCCAACCTAGCTGTCTCAAAGTTCCAAGTATCATTTTTCAATTTGCAGCTTATTCAATAAGCCTGCAATAAGCTTCTTGTTCTGTCCATTTCCTAGTTTATAGATTAGCCAGTGTTCACCAGTTTTTCAAAAGCTCCTCAAAAGCTCATTTTTGTAATCCAAAGTGAGTAAATTAGTTTTTTAGAAAGTTCAGCTGGTCAGCTTGTTTGTACAAGTGCTTATTTCCATTTTATAGCTTATTCAAGTGCTTAAAATCAATCTAGAAAGTAGCTATAAAACCAACAGTACCCTGTTTGATCAGTTTGTATTTGTGCTTATTGGAAGCTTAATCAGTGCTTATCTATAGTTTTCAAGCTTATTCAGTTGTTAAACTAGCTTGTTAACTATTACTTAGCTTATTTCATTGTAGCTTTTGCTTATTTCTAGCTTAATAATCATTTTAGCTTAACTAGTTCTTATTTCCATTTTTCAAAAGCCAACTGTTGTTATTCTTGTGCTTATTCTGTGCTTATCAGTGGTTTTTAGAAAAAGTCACAGTTGTGAAAAGTGCTTATCTCATTGGTGTTAATAAGTTTGTAAAAAGAAAAATCGAAAAAAAAATAATTGGCAAAAAGGGTGGAGGCAGGCTCGAACCTGAGACCTCCAGCCTTGTGAGAGTGACAAGAGGGGTACCTGGAACCATTGCGCCCTTGGGTCTTTTACTGTCATCTCTTGCACTAAATAATCTCTTATACACGTTTTTACAGTTTAGCTTATTAAGTTTAATTAGCTTATTCCTAGCTTATTTAGTATAGCTTTTTCCAGTTTAGTATTTTTATTAAATCTGTATTAGTCTTAAGTATTTTCTGTAAAAAGTTGAGATTTTTCTAATTAGTTTTAATATTTTTAATCAATTAATTAGTGTTTTATAGTAATTAAATCATAATAAAAAATATAAAAGTCAAAAAAATATAAATCTTTTTTCTAAAAATTTCTTTTATCATATAGTAAGTAAAAAAATTAGTTTTACACTCGTAGGCTTTTTATTTCATAAATTTTACGTTTTTGCTTGCGCTCCAGCGTAATTTTTGCAAATAACGTACGTTTCCATTTTAAGTAACGTTTTTAGATAATTTGAGTTTACGTTTTAGTTAATATAGTTTATTTAAGTCATTTTATTTTATAAAAAACAAAAACATTAGTTTAAAAATAGTGATAGCATTTATTTAATAGATTTTAACTTTTTAATTTCCTTTGATCTCCTGTAGTTTATAAACAACTCAAAAACCTTACTGATCACTATCCTTAGTGGTTATTCGATCTGATTGTGTTAAACACCAGTCAACCTCCGTGGGACTTAACGACCCGGGAATCCACTGTATTCTCCTGATCTTCATTGCATTCGTGTTTTGAGCAGTTTTAAGCTGATTACGGTCTGCCATTCACAAGTGGCAGGCTTGAGTGATTTAGCTTGACTGTTTTGCGCGAATCAAATTTTGGCGCCGCTGCCGGGGAGGCTGTAAGCGTGTTCTAAGCATTTTTCAGACCCGTACTTGCACATATACCACAGTTTGTAAAAAGTTTTCTGTAAAGTTATAAAAAAATCAAAAAAGTTCATTAACACTTTTCCTAAAGTGTTAAAAACACCAAAAAAATATATAAAACAACAAAACAATCGTAACGTTTTCTGACTTGTGTTTCTTTTAAGGTGATTCTTAAAGAAATACGATTTGGTTAAACGAGACGATACCAAAAATATTGTCCAAAAGTTTTTAAACCCATCAGCACAAATCTGTACCTACGTCTTTTCAGTGATACTTAATATATACATAAAAATCAACCACCGCAAATCAAGGCAGTGCACTACCTAACTGGGGGTGCGACCATAATAAGTTCCCGAACATCAGATTTAAAACTTGCCTTTGTGTCACTTGTGATTTGGTATACCTTTTTCAAAGAAGCCATTTCATTTGTGATTATTGGTTAAAGTTCACTTGTGTTTTGCCTCATTTGTTTTGAAAACTGATTTTTATACTTAGTGCATGCGCACTCGTTCTTCCAGTTCTACAAGTCCATTGTCAGAACTTGGAAAGATTCCTCGTAGACGTAGAGGACGTTCTGCTCCTTCAGCTGTGACTGAGGAACGTCTACCACCACCACCACCTGCCATAATGGCAGAAGATAAGCCGATGAATAAGCTTCTCCAAGCACCCATCGAGGGTTACGGAGATGCTATTGTTGTCCCAGCCATCGTGGCTGACACTTTTGAGCTCAAAACCGGGTTACTTAATCTGGTAACCCAAAGCCAATTCTATGGTTTTGAGCGGGATGATCCTCATGCACACATTCGATGGTTTAACAAGATTGCATCTACCATCAAGTATAAGAATGTCCCACATGAAGCTATCAAGCTTCTTCTGTTCCCATTTTCTCTAGAGGGACAAGCCCGGAATTGGCTTGAGAAACAACCCCCTCGTTCCATTGAGACATGGGAAGATCTTGTCACAAAGTTTGTGAACGAATTCTATCCTCCATCCCGAACTACAAGTCTTAAGAATGAGATAATGAAATTCTCTCAGAGATTTGAGGAATCATTCGGGGAGGCATGGGATCGTTACAAAGACTTGCTCCGCAAGTGTCCGCATCATGGTTTTACCGAGTTAATGCAAATGGATACTTTCTACAATGGTCTGAACCAGGCCAATCAAGACTCTCTAAATGCCTCCGCAGGGGGTAATTTCTTGAGCAAGACCACAAAAGAAGCCTTGAAAATAATTGAAAACAAGTCCCAGGTCCGTCCTTTCCGCACAAAGACATATCATACTGAGTCTAATGCTGGACCTTCTACTTCATCTCCCGTGAGTACATCTAGCACCGATGCTAAGATTGACAAACTCACGGATATTGTTCAGGCTTTGGTTCTTGCTAACCAAAAGAAAGTCACTTTCACACAAGCACCATCATATGGTGAAGTGAAGAAAGTTGAAGTTTGTGTTACTTGTGGTGGTCCTCATGCATACTACAACTGTACTGCCACCGATGGTAGTCCGTTTGAAGCTAATGCTATAGCCGGTACTTCAAATCAAGGAGGTAATCAATACCGTCCTCAGAATGAACCAAACTACCGAGCTAACACTTATCAGGCACCACCCGGTTTCAACCAGAATCCTAACCGGAATCAGAACCAACCAAGAATGAACCAAGGTTATCAAAACCAAGGTAATTTCTATTCCGGACCCAACCAAGGTTTCCAACAACAAGGAAATCTTAATCAAAACACTTACAACCGAGGGAATCAATTTCAGGGGAATATGAACCCTAATCAAGGGAATTCTGGCTATAACCAGAACATACGGCCTCAAATTGTCCCTCCACCTCCTCCTGTGTCAACATCTGATGAGCTTTTAAGGCAATTCATGAAGACTCAAGAGGAGACAAACAGGTTGTTGGTCAGTCAGATCGCTGAATTAAAGAAGTCTTTAAATGATCGACCCTCGGGCTCAGGTACTCTACCTAGCAACACGATCGCTAATCCGAGGGGCGATGCAAAGGCGATCACGACCAGAAGTGGTACTGTAACACCCCAACCCGACAAGGGTAGAAGTGTCACATTCTGGTGTCATATCAGAACATACAAATAAAAATTTACAAGCGAAAGCCTTAAAGAATAAAATACCAAGTCATATAGACGAATGACTTACAAGGAAAAATACAAAATCCAATATGTCTAAAATAAAATGAAATCTCCAAACAATAGCCCAACAAAAATAAATCCGAATAACAAGGTAACTAGGGTTAGTCCACTCAGATAATCCAACTCTCAGCCCATCAAAGCCCATCTTCAAATCTAAAACCTGCCGCAGGAAAAGAAATGCGGCTGAGCTTAAAAAGCCCAGTGAACAGATATAACAAAACGAAAGCTAAATAAAATCTGAAATGTGAAATGAAACAAAGGAAACGGATAACAAAGCCGCAGCGAAATGAGAACAATGAGTCAATGAGGATCCTGCAGAACACAATTATATAGACATCCAAAGCACATAAAACAAAGAGAACGAAGCGAAGCAAAGCATCTATGACCTATAAACAAGCGCATACAAACCAGACATACAAGAACAGAAACATAAGCAACATAGCAGGCGTCGCATCCACACAACATATATCGCATACAATCAATTCAGGAAATCAGAAAACATATAAGCCAAACAGATATCTACAGGAAAGCAGAAGCAATTAATTAATAAGTGAGCATGGCAATTCACACAGGTCAAAAACCCTTAGTTGAAAACATAACTAGCATCATAACAGCGGAAGTACTAACATCAGTCAACACATGGCAGTCACACATAATAAGTAGAGATACAGTATAAAGATATAATTAAATGAAGTAGGGACATAGCAGGGCAATTGAACACGTTAACAAACCAGACATCATAAAGTTGAACCATTTACCCAATCAAACCGTAGCATAAACAGAAATGCAAACATGACAGGTCAACTACAAGCAGATAAGGATACCACGGATAGTCATAGTCCACGAGATTAATCGAACGAGGTACAAAAGATAAACAGATCAACAATCGATTTCACACAGACACGGTTACCAGACAAATCAAAGGATCACATAACAGTACGATAGCATATCACCAGATGACAACAGGTAAATCTTATATCGCATACATACATATCATACAGAGTAAGCAGTAGTCACATAAACATGAATATCATAATCAAATCCAATAACATATAATAACCCGGTACGTGAATGGAACGATAATCGGAACTAACGGAATGAGAGTGTGACAGATCAAAGCAATGGAATATATATCTTGGTAATAGAGTGAATCATATGAGGGTATCGGATAAAGATAATCAATACAGAATATGATGCGTTGGGAAATACAGAAGGTACAATATGGTTATATCAATAGTGTAAGGTCTGTCAGAATCTATCCCGAGCCAACAAAACAAACCAATATCAATAGTGGCATTAGCAGCCAAGTATCCAATAGTAACCATTGTATTCGGAGGGGTGACCTCGGAATACCAAACCAATACGAGGGGAGTCCTCAAGTAGCCAATGGAGTGATCAGCTCCCAAAATGTGAGGGGGTGTATTGCACACACCAACCACATCACCAAACCATATATCAATACAAATACAAATACAAATCTAGGATGCATCCATACGCCCCCTGCAAAACAAATAGTGGCCATACAATATATTCGAAGCGCGCATAATCAATACAAATATGGGGACGGTGTGCAACATCACTCGTGCACACTGGAGTCATGCCATTGGTGCATCAATGACACGGACATGGAACCCCCATGCCTAGTTAATG
The DNA here is from genome assembly GCA_019973895.1 of Chrysanthemum seticuspe. Taxonomy (NCBI): domain Eukaryota; kingdom Viridiplantae; phylum Streptophyta; class Magnoliopsida; order Asterales; family Asteraceae; genus Chrysanthemum; species Chrysanthemum seticuspe. The sequence continues at coordinate 320,602,562 of BPTQ01000007.1, read as the reverse complement.
GCTCGGGTATCAACTGACAGGTCAAAGTGTACAATATATATAGTTCAATCAATATCAAAGGTCCAATATTAGCAGTTCACAAATCAAATCAGTAATCCAATATCAAAGGTTCAATTATCAAAGGTTTCAATAGCAAAGTATCAATATCAAGGGTTCAATAGCAAAGCAAGGTTCAATATCAATATGGCAAGAGATCAAAGATGCAAAGAGATCATGAGAAACCTTAAGAGAAAGGTCAGAATATCTGTACCTTATTCGGAGCAAATGACAATGAACGTAAAATCAAGAGAGAGATCAATCCCGTCGCCCGGAACCTATACGAGTTAAATAACGCTTATTAACGATCAGACTACTCATTTTAGACGGCTTTCCATTTTTAGCAGGTTTCCACTTTTAGTAACTTTCCATTTTAGGTAACTTTCTATTTTAGGCCGGTTTCCATAATTAGCAGGTTTTGTCATTTATGATGCATTTAAAGACATATTATGTTAATTGAGTATTATTATACTTTAAGAATTATTTACGCTAAATTATGCAAGTGTAGGAATAACCCAAAGAACCTTAGGTCCATATTACACTAATTATACATGTGTTTACTCCTTTAATATGCTTAACACAAGTTAACTTAAATCCTTAAGTGAACCCTTTTACCTTGACATGACATTTACCCCAACACATAACCCCACACGTTCCATTTTCCCACAAAACAATTATAGACCATGCCTCAACTGTCTTTTACCATATCATGCATACATGCATGTTTTGGGCAATCATTTAAGCCTTATAAAAGTAAAGGTAACATATCTTTTTAAAGGTTCAAGATCAAATTTAAGACCAATAGTTTACACGATCTTTTTACTACTCGTTTATAGCTTGATGCCATGATAACGATATATGGTTATGACGTGCAAGATGAAGTCGAGACATATTCAAAACAACATGCATATGGGTCGTATATATATGATGAATGCAAGTCCTTTTTCATTTGTTATTTTATGTGACAAGGTTATGATTTCATGTATCATTTTATGTGGTTTAACTTGTATATAATCATGTATATGGAGGGTAAAACCCACGACCAATTTCAGTTTCAAAACAGAATTTAGGGATACATCAGGTCGACAATATGGAGGTGTTTATTCATGATTTCATGTGACTTATATAACCGATAGTCTTAGCCATTTTAACATCTTATGTAGCATGCTTCCAGAATAAAAAAAAAAAATGTGTGTAGGCTTCCCCTAACCCACGACCAGAGTATACAAACACAACCAGAAAATAATAGGGCGCATAAGATGACATAAACAAAGTTTTCTCATGGCTTATTTAGCGACATATGTTAGGTTGTTTCTTAGCTTTTCTTTAACCGTTTTGCGCGACATGAATAAGTGAAGGAAACCATGCGTAACATGGGAGTAACCCACGGCCAGAAACAGAAAATGAGGGTGTGGGTGATACCTAGTAGCGTGTAAGGAAAAGGAGAAGGAACGAGGCTCAGATGAACAAATGAAGTCACTCTCTTTGTGCTACAACTCCACGACCAGCAGCCACCAACAAGTCACCACAAACAAACCAAATCAGAGGTTGTAAATGTCACGAATATTAAGCCTTGAAAACGATTTCGAAAGCCTTACCTTGGCTGTGTGGGCGTCGACAGAAAAGAAAGAGGAGGGTGAAAGAGGAGCCTTGTTTTGCCATCACTTTTGTTTAGGAGAATAAGGGTTTTATTTTGTGATTTTATTTGAATGATAAATGTAGAATAAAGAGGAAGGTGAATTAGAATTTAATGTGATAAAATCATGGGAGTAATTGACGTTGGTGATGGCCGAACAAAAAGGAAGAAAAAAAACAAATGGAGCGTTTATTTTGGGTTGACTAATGGGGAAAATAAAGACTAATTCAATGTAATTTAATTTACTTTAATTACAAAAGTGTTAATGTTATTTAGTTTAAATGCTCATTGTAATATGTACATATCACTAGTCCAAGCAACTTATATAATGTGTGATTTTTATTTGGTAGGCATAAGTGTAGATAGATTTTTATCATCTTGCATAAATCATTTATAAGTTAAGTGTTAGACTTAGTTAACGAGCTTGAATTATTTTACGTATTTCGTATATATTAACCTGAGGGGTAAAATGGTCGTTTAACATGTTTGAGATTTTAGGGTTTTACAACTCTTCCTTTCTAAAAAAAATTTTTCGTCCTCGAAAATTGAAGTCGCAGGGTGCACAGAGAAGAACGATTTTAAGGCAGACGTAGCAATCCATAGTTCCACACAGATCATAACAAATTCGGTTCCAAAGCGTACAGAACTTACACATAACAGATGTCGGTGAGAATCTCGCAAATAGGTACAGAATTCCAAATGAACATGAGGATTGACAAATAACGGATAAAAGTCCTAGTCCATTCACGTACCAAACCCAGGCATTTCCCAAGAAGTCGTATGATTTCAATAAGTTCGAATTATATGATCTCGGTATTATCACGTTGATCAGGCGTCATAATACTTGCATCACATAATAAGTTCTTATTGTCGTCATATTCTGTCCCGGGTCATGACAATCCACATAACCAAATCACATCAAAACAGATACATACAGATAGCAAGTAACATACCAAAACAGATCAGATCCTCATACATACAGCATATAACACATCAAACCATCTTACCATATCACCAAGGAAGAAGGCCACCAACTTGCTCGAAACGGTTCCTCATGACTCATTACTGACGATCCAAGAGAAAACTGAGATATTAAAAAAATGCCAAACGATAAAACTTCACGATTCAAACCGAGTTCTGAACAAATCAAAGGGAAGTGATGCCGATTAAATCACATATCAAGATATCAAACCGCCTCAAAACGCATGACAAACGAATCGGAGTAACACAAGTCGCGCCCAAATCATATGAAGTATATGAACCTTCACAGCTACCGGTTGAATCTTGTCTCCGTCTTTTGCGTCTTTGGTTGATCCGTCCAGCTTCCTCCAACAGCATCCTGATGTCTCCAGCAGCACGGCAGTCGAGTGTGGCTTCTGCTTCACGAACCTCTCCAGCTCAGGGACTGTTGCAGCAACGCAGATTCGGCACCATCGTCTTCGGCTCCACGGGTAGTCTCCATTTAACGATCGACAAACGGATAAGCGAATACTCAATAATAAAATCAAATGTGAAGAAAAGAAGACCCAAAACAGTGAAGACAAAAGATTATCGAAGTCAAATCTGAACGACAATCCAAAAAGAATCAGAATATACCATAACAGACGGAAGCCTAGTGTCTACCCAAGTCCTCACAGGTCAATCCTAAGGTCAACAAGACGAAACCTTAGCTCTGATACCATAATTGTAACACCCCAACCCGACAAGGGTAGAAGTGTCACATTCTGGTGTCATATCAGAACATACAAATAAAAATTTACAAGCGAAAGCCTTAAAGAATAAAATACCAAGTCATATAGACGAATGACTTACAAGGAAAAATACAAAATCCAATATGTCTAAAATAAAATGAAATCTCCAAACAATAGCCCAACAAAAATAAATCCGAATAACAAGGTAACTAGGGTTAGTCCACTCAGATAATCCAACTCTCAGCCCATCAAAGCCCATCTTCAAATCTAAAACCTGCCGCAGGAAAAGAAATGCGGCTGAGCTTAAAAAGCCCAGTGAACAGATATAACAAAACGAAAGCTAAATAAAATCTGAAATGTGAAATGAAACAAAGGAAACGGATAACAAAGCCGCAGCGAAATGAGAACAATGAGTCAATGAGGATCCTGCAGAACACAATTATATAGACATCCAAAGCACATAAAACAAAGAGAACGAAGCGAAGCAAAGCATCTATGACCTATAAACAAGCGCATACAAACCAGACATACAAGAACAGAAACATAAGCAACATAGCAGGCGTCGCATCCACACAACATATATCGCATACAATCAATTCAGGAAATCAGAAAACATATAAGCCAAACAGATATCTACAGGAAAGCAGAAGCAATTAATTAATAAGTGAGCATGGCAATTCACACAGGTCAAAAACCCTTAGTTGAAAACATAACCAGCATCATAACAGCGGAAGTACTAACATCAGTCAACACATGGCAGTCACACATAATAAGTAGAGATACAGTATAAAGATATAATTAAATGAAGTAGGGACATAGCAGGGCAATTGAACACGTTAACAAACCAGACATCATAAAGTTGAACCATTTACCCAATCAAACCGTAGCATAAACAGAAATGCAAACATGACAGGTCAACTACAAGCAGATAAGGATACCACGGATAGTCATAGTCCACGAGATTAATCGAACGAGGTACAAAAGATAAACAGATCAACAATCGATTTCACACAGACACGGTTACCAGACAAATCAAAGGATCACATAACAGTACGATAGCATATCACCAGATGACAACAGGTAAATCTTATATCGCATACATACATATCATACAGAGTAAGCAGTAGTCACATAAACATGAATATCATAATCAAATCCAATAACATATAATAACCCGGTACGTGAATGGAACGATAATCGGAACTAACGGAATGAGAGTGTGACAGATCAAAGCAATGGAATATATATCTTGGTAATAGAGTGAATCATATGAGGGTATCGGATAAAGATAATCAATACAGAATATGATGCGTTGGGAAATACAGAAGGTACAATATGGTTATATCAATAGTGTAAGGTCTGTCAGAATCTATCCCGAGCCAACAAAACAAACCAATATCAATAGTGGCATTAGCAGCCAAGTATCCAATAGTAACCATTGTATTCGGAGGGGTGACCTCGGAATACCAAACCAATACGAGGGGAGTCCTCAAGTAGCCAATGGAGTGATCAGCTCCCAAAATGTGAGGGGGTGTATTGCACACACCAACCACATCACCAAACCATATATCAATACAAATACAAATACAAATCTAGGATGCATCCATACGCCCCCTGCAAAACAAATAGTGGCCATACAATATATTCGAAGCGCGCATAATCAATACAAATATGGGGACGGTGTGCAACATCACTCGTGCACACTGGAGTCATGCCATTGGTGCATCAATGACACGGACATGGAACCCCCATGCCTAGTTAATGGCTCGGGTATCAACTGACAGGTCAAAGTGTACAATATATATAGTTCAATCAATATCAAAGGTCCAATATTAGCAGTTCACAAATCAAATCAGTAATCCAATATCAAAGGTTCAATTATCAAAGGTTTCAATAGCAAAGTATCAATATCAAGGGTTCAATAGCAAAGCAAGGTTCAATATCAATATGGCAAGAGATCAAAGATGCAAAGAGATCATGAGAAACCTTAAGAGAAAGGTCAGAATATCTGTACCTTATTCGGAGCAAATGACAATGAACGTAAAATCAAGAGAGAGATCAATCCCGTCGCCCGGAACCTATACGAGTTAAATAACGCTTATTAACGATCAGACTACTCATTTTAGACGGCTTTCCATTTTTAGCAGGTTTCCACTTTTAGTAACTTTCCATTTTAGGTAACTTTCTATTTTAGGCCGGTTTCCATAATTAGCAGGTTTTGTCATTTATGATGCATTTAAAGACATATTATGTTAATTGAGTATTATTATACTTTAAGAATTATTTACGCTAAATTATGCAAGTGTAGGAATAACCCAAAGAACCTTAGGTCCATATTACACTAATTATACATGTGTTTACTCCTTTAATATGCTTAACACAAGTTAACTTAAATCCTTAAGTGAACCCTTTTACCTTGACATGACATTTACCCCAACACATAACCCCACACGTTCCATTTTCCCACAAAACAATTATAGACCATGCCTCAACTGTCTTTTACCATATCATGCATACATGCATGTTTTGGGCAATCATTTAAGCCTTATAAAAGTAAAGGTAACATATCTTTTTAAAGGTTCAAGATCAAATTTAAGACCAATAGTTTACACGATCTTTTTACTACTCGTTTATAGCTTGATGCCATGATAACGATATATGGTTATGACGTGCAAGATGAAGTCGAGACATATTCAAAACAACATGCATATGGGTCGTATATATATGATGAATGCAAGTCCTTTTTCATTTGTTATTTTATGTGACAAGGTTATGATTTCATGTATCATTTTATGTGGTTTAACTTGTATATAATCATGTATATGGAGGGTAAAACCCACGACCAATTTCAGTTTCAAAACAGAATTTAGGGATACATCAGGTCGACAATATGGAGGTGTTTATTCATGATTTCATGTGACTTATATAACCGATAGTCTTAGCCATTTTAACATCTTATGTAGCATGCTTCCAGAATAAAAAAAAAAATGTGTGTAGGCTTCCCCTAACCCACGACCAGAGTATACAAACACAACCAGAAAATAATAGGGCGCATAAGATGACATAAACAAAGTTTTCTCATGGCTTATTTAGCGACATATGTTAGGTTGTTTCTTAGCTTTTCTTTAACCGTTTTGCGCGACATGAATAAGTGAAGGAAACCATGCGTAACATGGGAGTAACCCACGGCCAGAAACAGAAAATGAGGGTGTGGGTGATACCTAGTAGCGTGTAAGGAAAAGGAGAAGGAACGAGGCTCAGATGAACAAATGAAGTCACTCTCTTTGTGCTACAACTCCACGACCAGCAGCCACCAACAAGTCACCACAAACAAACCAAATCAGAGGTTGTAAATGTCACGAATATTAAGCCTTGAAAACGATTTCGAAAGCCTTACCTTGGCTGTGTGGGCGTCGACAGAAAAGAAAGAGGAGGGTGAAAGAGGAGCCTTGTTTTGCCATCACTTTTGTTTAGGAGAATAAGGGTTTTATTTTGTGATTTTATTTGAATGATAAATGTAGAATAAAGAGGAAGGTGAATTAGAATTTAATGTGATAAAATCATGGGAGTAATTGACGTTGGTGATGGCCGAACAAAAAGGAAGAAAAAAAACAAATGGAGCGTTTATTTTGGGTTGACTAATGGGGAAAATAAAGACTAATTCAATGTAATTTAATTTACTTTAATTACAAAAGTGTTAATGTTATTTAGTTTAAATGCTCATTGTAATATGTACATATCACTAGTCCAAGCAACTTATATAATGTGTGATTTTTATTTGGTAGGCATAAGTGTAGATAGATTTTTATCATCTTGCATAAATCATTTATAAGTTAAGTGTTAGACTTAGTTAACGAGCTTGAATTATTTTACGTATTTCGTATATATTAACCTGAGGGGTAAAATGGTCGTTTAACATGTTTGAGATTTTAGGGTTTTACAGGTACTTCATATGATGCACCCGCTATTCCTACTACCTCTTCTTCTTCTCCCCCGAAGGTAGTAGAAAGTGAACCTGAGGCGACAACGGACAAGGAACTTCCTACTAATAACGGAGGTACCAGCAATGTCCATCCTCAGGTTGTCCAGAAACCAAAATCCAATCCAGGAGTTGTTTTTGAACCTCCTGTAGCTCCCATTGGAAAATCCAAATCTTCTATTCCTTACCCATCACGTTTACATGAGCAAAAGCTCCGCGAGAAAGCCGGTCATCAAATGGAAAAATTCTTTCAAATTTTCCAAGAGCTTCATTTTGACATAAGCTTCGCGGATGCTATCATGTTGATGCCCAAGTTTGCATCAACCCTCAAACACATGTTAAGCAATAAGGAAAAGCTGTTTGAAATGGCTAAAACTCCTCTCAACGAGAATTGCTCTGCAGTTATCTTGAAGAAGCTTCCCGAGAAGCTTGGAGATCCTGGAAAGTTCCTCTTACCTTGTGTATTTCCAGGAATGGTTGAATGCTTTGCCTTGGCTGATCTTGGTGCAAGCATAAACCTGATGCCTCATTCAGTATGGAAGAAACTTTCTCTTCCGGATCTTACTCCTACATGCATGACTCTCGAGCTTGCAGATCGTACAATATCTCGTCCTCTTGGCATTGCTGAGGACGTATTTGTGAAAGTAGGAAAGTTCCATTTCCCAGCTGACTTTGTAGTTGTTGATTTCGATGCTGATCCACGGGTTCCTCTCATTGTTGGAAGAGGATTCCTGAGAACAGGCCGTGCTCTCATTGATGTATTTGAGCAAGAAATCACATTACGTGTTGGTAATGAAGCTGTCACCTTTAACCTTGATCAAACTTCGAGGTACTCTGCAAACTATGATTCTGAGTCGGTTAACCGAATCGATATCATTGATGTTGCTTCTGAAGAGTACTCTCAAGAAGTTCTGGGTTATTCTCATAATTCTGTGAGTGGAAATCCCACCACATCTTCTCAACCTATCATAGCCAATTCTACTCCTTCTCTCACTCCGTTTGAGGGAAGCGACTTCATCTTGAAGAGATTGAAGCATACTTGGCTAGTGATTCTGTTCCATGGGAAATTGATCACGCTCCAATTGACATCGAGGGGGACATACTTCTCATTGAGAAAATGCTTAAAGATGATCACTCATCAACCCCTCACATCAGTGATGCAATTCCAGAAGAGATTAATCACCATGAGATTAATCCGGAGGGAGATATTCTTACTCTCGAGAAGTTGTTAAATCAGGACACTTCTCCTCCTCTCCCTCCTGTCAAACTTCATAACAAGGAAGTCAAGTCAGTTGAGAAAACTGAAGAATTTCCTGAAGTCGAACTTAAGGACTTACCACCTCATCTCGAGTATGCATTTCTTGAGGGTGATGATAAATTGCCTGTCATTATTGCTCGAGATTTGAGTAAAGATGAAAAGACTGCTCTCATAAAGGTCTTGAAGTCACACAAGCAAGCAATTGCTTGGAAACTCTCCGACATTAAGGGTATCAACCCTGAATTTTGTACTCACAAAATCTTGATGGAGGATGACTTCAAGCCAGCAGTTCAACATCAGAGAAGAGTAAATCCAAAAATCCATGATGTTATCAAATAGGAAGTTATCAAACTTCTTGATGCAGGATTGATTTACCCTATCTCAGATAGTCCTTGGGTTAGCCCGATTCACTGTGTTCCTAAAAAGGGTGGCATAACTGTTGTCACGAATGAAGAAAACGAGTTAATTCCAACTCGATTGGTTACGGGATGGCGTGTCTGTATTGACTATCGTAAGTTGAATGACGCCACCCGTAAAGACCATTTTCCTCTACCCTTCATGGACCAGATGCTTGAGAGATTAGCAGGGAATGAGTACTATTGTTTCCTTGATGGTTTCTCGGGTTACTTTCAGATCCCCATTGATCCACAGGATCAAGAGAAGACCACATTCACCTGCCCATACGGAACTTTTGCCTACAAACGTATGCCCTTTGGCTTATGTAACGCTCCTGGCACGTTCCAACGCTGTATGATGGCCATATTCCACGACATGATCGGGGAAACAATGGAGGTGTTTATGGATGACTTCTCAGTCATCGGGGATTCATTTCAGACTTGTCTCTCCCATTTAGACAAAATGCTTAAACGGTGTGAAGACACCAATCTATGTCTAAACTGGGAGAAGAGCCACTTTATGGTCAAAGAAGGCATAGTCCTTGGCCATAAGATTTCAAAAAACGGGATTGAGGTAGATAGAGCAAAAGTTGATGTTATTGCTAAACTACCTCATCCTACTACCGTCAAAGGTATTAGGAGTTTTCTTGGTCATGCCGGGTTTTATCGCAGATTCATACAGGATTTTTCCAAAATCGCTCGGCCTATGACCCATCTTCTTGAAAAAGAAGCTCCTTTTATCTTCTCTCCTGAGTGCGTCGAAGCTTTTGAAACACTAAAGAAAAAGCTTACGGAAGCACCCATTCTAGTTGCCCCCGACTGGGATTTACCATTCGAGCTCATGTGCGATGCAAGTGATTTTGCTATCGGTGCAGTCTTGGGGCAACGCAAAACAAAGCATTTTCAGCCTATACATTACGCAAGTAAGACTATGACTGAAGCTCAAACCCATTACACCACTACAGAAAAAGAACTATTAGCTGTGGTGTATGCGTTTGAGAAATTTCGGCCATACCTCATCTTGACCAAATGCGTGGTGTATACGGATCACTCGGCTCTCAAATACCTCTTTTCAAAACAAGATGCAAAGCCGAGATTGCTCCGTTGGGTTCTCCTCCTCCAGGAATTTGATATCATTATACGTGATAAAAAAGGAGCTGAGAACCTAGCTGCTGATCATCTATCCCGATTAGAGAACCCTCACCAGGATGTGTTCGAGAAAAAGGAAATAAATGAAACATTTCCTCTCGAGACACTCAATGCGGTTTCTTTTCGTGGAAACTCTTCTACCCCATGGTTTGCTGACTTCGCAAATTACCATGCGGGTAACTTCATAGTGAAAGGGATGTCGTCCCAACAGAAGAACAAGTTCTTCAAGGATGTTAAACATTACTTCTGGGACGACCCTTTCTTGTTTAAAATCTGCGCGGATCAAGTCATCAGGCGATGTGTGTATGGTCAGGAAGCTATTGACATTCTCAAAGCTTGCCATGCTGGACCTACTGGGGGACATCATAGCCCCAACTACACCGCCAAGAAGGTGTTTGATTCCGGATTCTATTGGCCCACGATCTATAAGGATGCCCATGAATTCGTCAAAGCCTGTGACGCTTGTCAACGTCACGGGAATATCTCACAAAGGAATGAAATGCCACAAAACGCCATTCAAGTGTGTGAGATCTTTGACATCTGGGGCATTGACTTTATGGGGCCATTCCCTTCTTCTCGCGGTAATAAGTACATACTCGTGGCCGTTGACTACTTGTCAAAATGGGTTGAAGCTAAGGCTTTGCCTACCAACGATGCCCGAGTTGTAGTGAAATTCTTAAAATCCTTGTTTGCTAGGTTTGGAACTCCACGAGCCATAATCAGTGATCGTGGTACGCATTTCTGCAATGACCAGTTTGAAAGAGTCATGCAGAAGTATGGTGTAACTCACCGTCTCTCTACTGCGTACCACCCCCAAACTAGTGGGCAAGTGGAAGTTTCAAACCGGGGGATTAAAAGAATTCTGGAGAGGACGGTTGGCGAAAACCGTGCCTCTTGGTCGGATAAGCTAGATGACGCACTCTGGGCCTTCCGTACAGCTTACAAAACACCCATCGGGTGCACTCCATACAAGCTGGTATACGGGAAGGCATGTCATCTACCTGTTGAGTTAGAACACAAGGCATACTGGGCCTTGAAGCATGCTAACTTTGATATTCAGACTGCTGGTGATCACCGGAAAGTTCAAATGAATGAATTAAATGAACTCCGTGATCAAGCATACGAGAACTCTTTGATCTATAAAGAAAAGACAAAGAAGATTCATGACTCAAAGATCAAAAACCGCGTTTTCAACGTTGGTGATCGAGTCCTTCTTTTCAACTCAAGATTGAAGATTTTCTCGGGAAAGCTTAAATCCCGCTGGTCTGGACCATTTACTATCACTAAGGTTTATCCTTATGGTACCATTGAGTTATCTTAACCCGATGGTCCTGGCTTTAAAGTGAATGGTCATCGGTTGAAGCATTACTTTGGAGAGGACATTCCTCCTGTGATTGTCCCGGATCTTCAAACTTTCCCCATGAACCAATGAATGCGGGGATCGAGTCAAGCTAGCGACTCGGGTATCAAAAACAGTAGCATGTTACATGGGTTTTCACCCGTGTGTACCACCCTAGTGTGGGGGGGTTGCCCCACATGTTGTGTATATAAGAGAGTTTCTAAAAAAAAAAAAAAAAAAAAAAAAAAAAAAAATCCTTGCTAAATAATGGCCTTAGTATTTCCCTTTTACGTTCTATGTTTCGGCATAACCGCCGGTACTTTGAATATTGAGGGCAATATTCATTTCTAAGTGTGGGGGGGAATTCTCACGAATTTTATCATGTAATTATACCGCCTAATTCCCCCATTTTTGGCCAAAATTTTTTTTTTGGAGTAAGTGTTTTACACTTACTCATTTGGTTATCAGTCCGCCTTGTCTAATAAACAAAAGGATTGGCTAATCCAGGAGCAAACGGCTCTTGGTAAAGATATCTCAAATCCGTTGACGGCTTGCAATTTGCCCAAAATTGTATGGTATTCAGCTCACCATATCCTTAAAAGTGAAGAGTTGGCTAGCCCGCAAGTTTATGGCTTGTGGTAAAGGCAGTTGGAAAACCATAATTGGTAATCGACTCACCAAAGATATTTTATCTAAGAGTTGGCTAGTCCAGAAGCAAACGGCTTCTGGTAAAGACAAATCAAATCCGTTGGAAGCTGGTGGTTTGCTCAAAATCACTTGGTTATCGGTGTACCAACGTTCTTACTTGAACTGAAACATTTGGCTACTCCAGAAGTAATGGCTTTTGGTAAAGAGATTCAAATCCATTATGTTTTTCTCAAAAGATTGCTAGGGACTAGCAATATCTTAGTGTGGGGGATTGATGAGTGTCTAAATACTCATCATTTTTGTACTGTTTAAACTGCTAAAACATCTGAAAACACTCAGAAACGCATCAAAATGATAAAAATATCACAAATTAGTGTTTTATGTGTTTTAAATGCAAAAATATCAAAATCTGGTGAAAAACGTATCAAGTTTGCATAATTGGCAGTTTTAGTCCCCCAAGTTTGTAAAATTGTCAAAAACAGTCCCTGGTAAAACCAAATAAAGAAAAATATCATTTTAAGTCCTTAGGGATTCAAAAGTTGTCAAAATTGGTCCTTGAGATTCAAATTTACAAAATTACAACTTTAGTCCCTGAACTTTGGAAATTGGCAAAAATAGTCCTTTGAAAATAGGAAAATGGCAAGTTTAGTCCTTGCACTATTGAAGGTTGTCAATTTCAGTCCTTGTGACAAAGTTTGGAATATTGGCAGTTTGGTCCATCAACTTTGGAGTATTTACAGTTTTGGTCCTTGTCTAAACTAAACCTAAAGCCCTATCAAAACTGAATTGACCCCTGCCATTATCTCTTTTTGAACCCCCTGTCATTAGCTATTTTGACCCCTTGGTCAAAATAAGTCAAAATCAGAAACACGCGCCACTGTCTTCTTCTTCCACCTCACTTCTCTGCACCACTTGCCTGCAAGCCCCATCACCTCAGCCTCACCTTTCTTCCACCCTCATCATCATCCACCACCCACAATTAATGCCACCCCCCCTACTTGCCTGTTTCAGAACCTACAAGTCAAATAGTGCTTTCCCGCCAAAATTGGTAAAACAGGAAAAACACTCAAAGCTCTCCCATTGGTTCTCAAATGAGGTGGGATTGCATCAGAAGGCCACGTGGATGATATTTGAAGCATAAAAGAGGAGGAAGAGTCAAGAGAGAAGGAAGTTTTTAGTTTTTTTAATTACTGTATGTCGTATTTTTCTTAAATGTCTTAATTAGCTTTCAACTTTGTATTTTTAAGCTTCATAATACTGAAAACAAGTTATTTAGTTGATGTAATTCAGTTTGGATCTCTAAATCAAAAGTTCATTTCAGTTTTAAATTTCATGTATACTGTTTAAAATTTCAAGCTAAAATTCCTGTGTTCAAAGCTTCATTAAGCTTTATTTAAGCTCAACTCAACTTATTTAAGCTCTAAATAGCTTTTTATAAGCCTGGGAAATCATTTCAATCAAGTTCTATTGAAAGTCAATGAAAGTCAACTACAGAAGCACATTTGGTTAAGCAGGATTGGAATTGGTTTTTGGGTATTGCAGACATGGAAATGGGGTTGTTTTGAGTTCAATGAGGTGGTTCTGATAGGTTAGTGGTTCTGGGTTTCAGTAATAGCAAGCCACTGTGGCTAAAGTTCAATTTGTAAGTGATTTTTAGTCTCATCAACATAATCTGTCCTTACCATTTTAAGTAGTTAAAATTAGTTTAATAAGTAGTAATTAGGTTATTAAAAGTCAGTTTGATTGCCTGCTTTGTTCATTGTAACAGTTAGCTTAAATTTGTTTGCAAAACAGTTGATACAGGTGTGTTTGGATTTACCCTTAAATCTGTCTCATAGTTTATGCAGTGGATTATAGTTGTTGGTTAATGTTTGTTGAGTCCAAATAAACTCCTTTCTGTCATAATCTTGCACCTGCACACATTCAAAAGTCAAACCTCTTAAAATCTGTCTAACTACTAAATCTGTTGTGATCAAGGATTTTCAAATCCTTGATTTGTGTTAAGAAGTTGTATCCATTGCTTGCATTATACTTGTTCCATCATTTTACATCAATAACTGTCCACAAATTTGATCCAAAGTTCAAGAAGGTCAAAGTTTCTCAACAATCAAAAAGTCAAAAAGCTCCCCTGTACACAGGTTTGGTACCTTGTTTCACAAGCTCTTACAGAGCTTATTAGAGATCATTAGCCTGTGTAATTTGTTTTTTTGAGAAGCCAACCTAGCTGTCTCAAAGTTCCAAGTATCATTTTTCAATTTGCAGCTTATTCAATAAGCCTGCAATAAGCTTCTTGTTCTGTCCATTTCCTAGTTTATAGATTAGCCAGTGTTCACCAGTTTTTCAAAAGCTCCTCAAAAGCTCATTTTTGTAATCCAAAGTGAGTAAATTAGTTTTTTAGAAAGTTCAGCTGGTCAGCTTGTTTGTACAAGTGCTTATTTCCATTTTATAGCTTATTCAAGTGCTTAAAATCAATCTAGAAAGTAGCTATAAAACCAACAGTACCCTGTTTGATCAGTTTGTATTTGTGCTTATTGGAAGCTTAATCAGTGCTTATCTATAGTTTTCAAGCTTATTCAGTTGTTAAACTAGCTTGTTAACTATTACTTAGCTTATTTCATTGTAGCTTTTGCTTATTTCTAGCTTAATAATCATTTTAGCTTAACTAGTTCTTATTTCCATTTTTCAAAAGCCAACTGTTGTTATTCTTGTGCTTATCCAGTGCTTATCAGTGGTTTTTAGAAAAAGTCACAGTTGTGAAAAGTGCTTATCTCATTGGTGTTAATAAGTTTGTAAAAAGAAAAATCGAAAAAAAAATAATTGGCAAAAAGGGTGGAGGCAGGCTCGAACCTGAGACCTCCAGCCTTGTGAGAGTGACAAGAGGGGTACCTGGAACCATTGCGCCCTTGGGTCTTTTACTGTCATCTCTTGCACTAAATAATCTCTTATACACGTTTTTACAGTTTAGCTTATTAAGTTTAATTAGCTTATTCCTAGCTTATTTAGTATAGCTTTTTCCAGTTTAGTATTTTTATTAAATCTGTATTAGTCTTAAGTATTTTCTGTAAAAAGTTGAGATTTTTCTAATTAGTTTTAATATTTTTAATCAATTAATTAGTGTTTTATAGTAATTAAATCATAATAAAAAATATAAAAGTCAAAAAAATATAAATCTTTTTTCTAAAAATTTCTTTTATCATATAGTAAGTAAAAAAATTAGTTTTACACTCGTAGGCTTTTTATTTCATAAATTTTACGTTTTTGCTTGCGCTCCAGCGTAATTTTTGCAAATAACGTACGTTTCCATTTTAAGTAACGTTTTTAGATAATTTGAGTTTACGTTTTAGTTAATATAGTTTATTTAAGTCATTTTATTTTATAAAAAACAAAAAACATTAGTTTAAAAATAGTGATAGCATTTATTTAATAGATTTTAACTTTTTAATTTCCTTTGATCTCCTGTAGTTTATAAACAACTCAAAAACCTTACTGATCACTATCCTTAGTGGTTATTCGATCTGATTGTGTTAAACACCAGTCAACCTCCGTGGGACTTAACGACCCGGGAATCCACTGTATTCTCCTGATCTTCATTGCATTCGTGTTTTGAGCAGTTTTAAGCTGATTACGGTCTGCCATTCACAAGTGGCAGGCTTGAGTGATTTAGCTTGACTGTTTTGCGCGAATCAATACACTTAGAAATAATTGTACGGAAGTAAAGGTAAACGTAAACAAAACAATTAAGGAATCATAACTAGGCTAGCACCAAAAGGTGCTTAGCCGCTCATATTAATCATGAAAATCAATTCAATATTCAAAGGTACGAAATACATGAACTGAAAGTAAAAGAAATATATAACGCTAATGTTTATCGTAATGGAGTAACTTCTCCCTTGGAAACAGCTCTGTATGCTCCCCAAGACATGCCTTGAGCTTTTTCCCTCGTTCTCAGAGTATTGTGTGTGGAATGGGATGCTTAGAAATGCTGGAATTCGTGGGGTATTTATAGGCCAGATCTGGGTTACGGCGTAACCAATATAGGAGTTACGCCGTAACCTTCTATTCTTCGTAAAAAGCACTAGATCTGCTGGTTACGGCGTAACCTAACAAGTGGTTATGCCGTAGTCTTCAAGTGGTTATGCGTAAGTATCAGCGGCGTGGAACCTCTTTTGACCTAATGTAGTTACGTCGTAACCTCTTGAAGGAGTTACGCCGTAACCCTCTGATAATTTGGCATACTGAGTCATGCAATAGTTACGGCGTAATGTGAGAGATGAGTTATGCCGTAACTTCTTCAAAATAGCATACTGTGATAAATCTTTAGATAGGTTTCCATTTCCGCGTCTCTTTAGCTCTAACGCTCGTAATTTACCTGAAAGTGGAAAACAATGGAAAACAAGCGTAAATCCATATAAATGATATAAATAACGAGCATTATCGGAGGAAATTGACACTTAATATTCAGGACTATTTGATGTTATCAGTTACCAATAAATTATTTCCGTCAATTATATTCTATGCCTCTAATTTTTTTTTCTATCTTATCAGGTGGCAGCCTCGGAATCAGAGCTACTACTAAAGGGATGAGCCAATACATAAGAAAAACTGCCAAAAATACAGAAGCAACAAAGTCGAAAGCAACAAAGTCAAAAGCTTATACTCGGATAAAATCTAACTTGGTATGATTTTTTAGGTTATTTTGCGCAAGATCACTATTCATATACATTTTAAATGATTTTTCTTTCGTTTATTTATTAGTTTTGATAAGTTATCCAATACGTTAGAACATTTTCGCATGTGGGTAGATGACCAGTGAAAAGATTTTCACAATGAGCCGAATCAGTGAGTATACTTTAGTAAGTATATATGACTATGCACTAAAGGCTAAAGGTAATCACATGATGTTACAGTTTTTGGTGCAGAAAAAGAAAAAAAAGATGTTTTTAATAGTTAGTGGTTTACAGTTTTTGTTGTCGAAGTAGAGTGGTTGAACTTATGTCCTAGAAGATATATCTTCGGCAGTTTTAGCGAATGTTGATCGATATTATGAACAGTTTCTGAATGTTTTTATTTGTTAATGATATCACAGGATCCTGAATTTGAGATTCTTTCTTGGGGAATTCTCAGGTTACAAGTGTCCGAATAGCACAACGATATAGTGTTATTCTTGGATGTAAGTGATCTATTCATAATATCGTCGACAACTCTGAACATATATACTTACATTGTTTTTGACAATCATGAGTTGATTGTGTCTAATTTTTTAGAATTTTGCATTAGGTTAGCCAAACAACCAATAGCAGTAACCGAGATACGAGCAACAAGTTACAAACTGAAAGATGTTATTTCTTTTAGCCATTTAAGTCTTAATTTAAATACCAGCGGATAAAACTCCAAACTGTTTATCAGCAAGTAGACAGGAAATCAACGCATGTTTTAATGCTTGACCACAACTTTGTCCTTTACATGATAAACATAATATACACTAGCTCTTTTACGCGATTGATTAGTTCGTGTGACATGGAACAAAAGAAGGATGAAGAAGGACGCACACTAAATGTAGGACACGCTGAGATTGCTATAGCCCACGGAAAAAGGCTCATTCAAAGTGGATCATGTGCTTATGATATTGGAATCATTACTGCTTTTCTACACAGGCAAAGCAAAACTTCGTTAATGTTTGCGGTAAGTACTATAATAAATTAAACAAGGTTGTTTTTTGATATGCTTATAATACATGGCTAATTTATTTTATGCTGCTGGAAACCATGTAATTTTTGTGAAACCTAAAGAATATGCATAAGAGCAATGATCAGATGCTTGACATGAAAGGTTTATGGATATTTTTAATGTACGTATGACCGGATTCGAACTCGAGACTTTGGGATTGCACACATTACGTATGAGAATTAATGTTTAGAATAATTAATATATAAATGTTATTATTAATTATTTAGTCACGAAATAAACACTTAACGAATGTTAATATTGAACGAGTTTGGACTAACGGTC
This sequence comes from Chrysanthemum seticuspe, assembly GCA_019973895.1. Classification (NCBI taxonomy): domain Eukaryota; kingdom Viridiplantae; phylum Streptophyta; class Magnoliopsida; order Asterales; family Asteraceae; genus Chrysanthemum; species Chrysanthemum seticuspe. The sequence goes on along the minus strand of BPTQ01000007.1, from coordinate 320,584,422 downwards.
GTTAAATGTAACATTAAAGGACTAAAGATGGAAATAGTGGACGGGAAGGATCTAGAACCCCTTTGGGTTCTCTATGGCCGTTCGGGGGTTCCCAAAGCCCAAGGGATACCCTAACTTGGTCATCAAGTTTAGATTAGTATAAATACAAACCCCTTGTATTCATTATATCTAATCTTGGATCACCAAAGAACCCTAACTTCTTCTCTTCTCCTCTCCTCTTGTCTTTGGCCGATCGTATACCATCCCTAACCCAAGGGATTTGATTTTCCAACTTCAAGAAACAAGTGTTTGGTTTATTTGTGATTCAAGAACCTAGCTTTTCACATTAATTCGATATTAGTACGTGTGTACAAAAACGAAGAACAAATACAATTGTGTTTGTGGGTAATCTTGGTATTCGACCAAAGGGGGTCAAAATTTATAAATCCTAATTTTAGGGTTTAGGGTTTGTTCATTGTTCTTGATATCTTGTGTTCTTGATTCGCAAAAGGTACGCATGTTCTTTTAATTCGGTTAATTGATTTACAAGTATTATTCCTATTACTTCAACTGCATGCTTTGATGATGTTTACATGTTTACTGTAATTGTTATGATTAGTAAAACCCAACAGTGGCATCACGAGCCGTTAATATGTTGTAAATAATTACCGAAACACATAAAAAATTGAATCTTTGTGATTATTACATGCTTTTATGGTTTCTAGGGTTTTGAAAATTGGGAACCCTAATTTTTTATTATTGGGTCGATTACCCTTAATTTTTTAATTAGGTTTATTTTTTGTAAAACTTGTAGAAACCCTAGGATTGCATGTATTTTTTATGTGGTTTTCATGAATAATTGTTATGTGCCATGATTATATGCGTGTCTTGGGATATAATTGTTATGAGGAATCCATGGTGGAACATGCATGTTTTGCCATGGATTATTGTTTATTGATTGTTTTGATTAATTGTTAAGTAAAATTCACATGTTAATTAGTTTGATAAATATAAAATTGGGGAAGACCTCAATATATCTAATAATAATCTATTATGTGCAATATGGTATATAGTTAACTAAGGCTTACGCAATCGACTTGTCGATGTATGTGGCTCACTTACCTAGTAGGTGAAAGCCCTAGTTAATATATGTATGGTTTTTACACCTAGAATTGATTATTAGGTTTTATCGAACAAATTATGCATGTGGCTATTTGTTTTTTACATATGTTAATTGTTAAGTTATATGTATATTATTTGAGTTCGTTATAATTTTTATTAATTGCTTTTTGGTTATATTAGTATGACGCGTTTGTAAGCAAAAAGGGTTATTTGAGAATAGAAATCTAAACGGACTAAATAATGGTGAAATTGGATTTGTTTTCTAAGTATTAAATCTTGAACTTTTAGTCGACTAATGTGACTGTACTAAATAGTTAGAACGGCTCACCCATTATAACAAACTATAAGAGTGGTTTAAAGAGGGTTCGACATTAAATTGCGACTCGAAAGAAGAAGGGTTATTCATAATATGCTTCGCGCTGACCAGCTTCTCTGCCACTTTGTGCGTTGTATTTGGAGCTACCAAGTATGACTATTCTATGTACGAAGCATCTTAGTGCAAAGTTGTAAGTTTCTCAACGCATCGATTAAAACTTTGTAGAATTTAATCTTAGTAATTTAAAAACTATGAGTAAGGTTTTTGAAAAAAATTATGTTATGAAGATGTATGCATGCTTCTTCATACTTAAGTTTTGATTACACATAAAAAATTGTACCCTTTTAAATTTAAGTTTATGCCATCTAATGATATGAAACACTTGAAGTTGTAATTTATGTTATGTGGGAACTTAGCTAGATTGCAATAACAAGGTAAATCTCCATGTTGTGTGAGACCTCAACTGGAATAAATTTGCAGTTTCTAAATTAGACAACTTAATTAAGTTAGTTAGTGAGATCTATGACTTAAGGCATAAGATGGGGTGAAACATGCTTACATTTGCGTAAAGGTTTGGCAAATTGTAATCCCATACTTAGGAATTGAAAATTGTTTTTCAATTATTGTTCGACAATTACCAATTGAATACTTTCATCACTAGCAGATCAACTGATGTGGTGAAACTATGACAATGAGGGTCCTAGATTTCAGAAAAATTCTGTGGTTAATATGAATATTGATCTAAGGGTATTTTATTTTCTTGAAAGATTTAATTATCGAAAATACTAAAATTGAATTTTGTTAATTCTTTTGATTGTATTAATGCAACATTAAACCGTAAACGTGGTTTGAGCTTTGGTAACTTGATCTAATTCTGTTTTCAAATAAATGTTTGATCAAGAAAAATTTACTAAAAAGACAAGCATAGTCTCTTTTCCTTGGAAGAAGAGTGAGACTCAATCCTATTCCTTTTCATGATTGAGAAAGATATGTTAGGAACATTAGAATTGTCTAAATTCTAATATAACTCATAGCAAATTTAATAGTTAAGAAAATTGCACACCTTGTTTTCCATAAGAAATTTCATTACCCTCTGTTGGTGATTGAATTCTTATATGACATTTTGGTCAACTAGAAAACATGTTTGACGTTTTATGAGTTATTAAATTAGAAGCTAGACTAATTACCACAAAATTGATAAAAGACAAACTAGTATATTTATCTAGTTGTTTTGCTTTGACCAATTAAAGGTGATACACACCATTATAGGGATAGTAGACCTATTAAGGAAGAAATTGCATGCTCAAAATTTTCAAGTTAATAGCATTGATGGCTGATCCATCATCTACATAGTAGAACTCTTTTAGTACCTAAGTACTTGTTACGAATGGTTTTGCAAAGGAGTAACAACGTAATAGCACGCTATTTTCACTGGTTAATGAAACACTTACAGTGTTGTTAAATCCAGTGGAAGTATTGTGGTGTATTGCTGAATAAGGCATTATTGTAATGTTGTCTAATTCAGTGAGAGTTACAAGCTTTATCATCTTTGTAGTAACTCAGATTATTTCTAGATTTTCTTAGAATAATACATTACGTTCAAATATGTAGACATTCATATTCTCAAGGATAGTCATGAACGTTTCCTTGATAATTAAGTGGTCCTACATCTACTTGTAATGCTTATATATCTATGACACTATCATATTGCTCACATAAACAAACAAATGTCATGGTGTTTATCTACTACATGATGTTGTTCTATGCACAAGTGGGAGAAGTATTTATTGTGTGCAAAGGAACAACACATACAAATATGATTAATGGATTCTCTTGATCACGAGGCAAGAGATTAACGTTCTAATAAGATTGTCTTGTTTAGAATATGTGTCAAGATTATAACATAGACTACTTTTATGTCTTATATCATTCAAAATATAGAAACACTTGAAGTCACATTTTAGGTTAAGTGGGATCTTGGCTAGATTGTAATCTCAAGGTAAATCTCCACTTGTCATGAGATCGAGCGTGGTTGCTTTTGCAGTTTCTTAAGTTGGATACTTCAAGGAAAGACATAATTAAAATAAAGTAAGAGTTAATTGCGTTTTTGGTCCCTGTGGTTTGGCCAAATTGCAGGTTTGGTCCCTAAAACTTTGAAAGTGCAGCGATAGTCCTCATTTTAAAGTTTGGATTGCATTTTTGGTCCTTGGATAAAGTTAAATGACTAAAATACCCTTTGTATTCTTCAGAAAAAGACAAGGGTAATTTGGTCATTTCATACAAAAAGGACCAAAAATGCAACCCAAACTTTAAAATAGGGACTATCGCTGCACTTTCAAAGTTTTGAGGACCAAACCTGCAATTTGGCCAAACCACAAGGATAAAAAATGCAATTAACTCATAAAGTAATTTAATGCTACTTTAAATATTTGTGTATTCTTGGAATGACATAAATAGTATATTAACTTGAAAATTAATTAATTGAAACCAAGATGTGGTGTTCATAATTACTTTAAAATTAGAGTAAATTACATGGATGGTCCATGTGGTATGTCAAAAGTAACAACTTTCGTCCCTGAAAGTTTGAAGTTGCACTGGTAGTCCCTAAGTTGGTAAACAAATAACACCACCGATCCTTTGGTTTAACTGGCGTTAAGTAAGTTCATTATAATTTACACGTTAACCCCTTTGGTTAATGATCATTGCATCGTCTATCCATAATAATAACGGTTGTTTATAATTAAAAGTTTTCATATGTTTTTATCCGTTTTCGTCAATTTTTATACATTTTCGTCCGTTTTTCTTACGTTTTATACGTTTTCGCCCGTTTTCAAACATTATGATACGTTTTGTCTCTTTTTTACGTTTTCTCCCATTTTCTTACATTCTCATACGATTTTGTCCGTTTTCGCCCGTTCTCTTTCATTTACATACGTTTTTGTCCCTTTTTTACGTTTTCGCCCGTTTTCTTACATTTTTATACGTTTTTTTTTTTACTTTTTCGACTGTTTTCTTACATTTTCATACGTTTTTATCCGTTTTTTACGTTTTTGCTCGTTTTCTTTCATTCTCTTAGGTTTTTGTCAATTTTTTTACGTTTTCGCCTGTTTTCTTAATATGTCATACGCTTTTGTACGTTTTTTTTACGTTTTCGCACGTTTTCTTTCATTTTCATACGTTATTGTCCATTTTTTTACGTGTTCGCGCGTTTTTTACACTTTCATACGTTTTTTTACGTTTTTGCTCGTTTTCTTTTATTTTCATACATTTTTTTCCCTTTTTTTACGTTTCTGCCCGTTTTCATACGTCTTTGTCCGTTTTTTACGTTTCCGGGCGCTTTCTTTATTTTTGTCCGTTTTTTACGTTTTTGCCCGTTTTCTTACATTCTCATACGTTTTTGTCCGTTTTTTTACGTTTCCGCCCGTTTTCTTTCATTTTCATGCTTTTTGTTTTCCATTTTTTCAAGTTTTCGCCCTTTTTTTATGTTTTTATTCATTTTCGTTCAAATGAAAATGTAAGAAAACGTATAAGTTAATGACAAAAACGTATGAAGATGGATAAAAACGTATAAAAACGGAAGAAAACAGATAAAAATGTAAGAATACGTATAAAAACGGACGAAAGCGTATAGAGTTGGATTAAAACGTAAGAAAACGGATAAAAACGTATAAAAACGGATAAAAACGAAAGAAAACAGATAAAAACGTTAGAATACTGATGCAGGTTTTACTGACCAGGTCTTAATATTTATAGTGTCTCGCTATACCTATGGTCTACCCTAATGCACTAACGGGAATTATTACTAAGTCTAATTGTCACAGAATAATAATGGTTTCGATAGGGACTTAATTAATTAAACTACTAATGCGGAATAAAATAAAAGCAGATAAATGGTAAAGGGAAATCAATAGAGGAATAGTGGTGCTAACCTAGTCAATCCTCCTAGCTAGTTATGTTTACGTCTACCTACTTCCAATTACTTCAGGTGGGGTCAAATTCCAGAGGACAACATTTGGTCAATTCGCCCTAACCTATGAGCAAAGATGCCACCACAGGAGAAATCAGGCGCACCGTCATAAGTCATGTTGTTCCTGGTCCCCTAAGCCGAGTCATTAAGTACCACTACATGCTAGATTCTAAATAATGAGTGCCCGACCATTAGGAACTTAGACACTACACCCTCCAATTCTTAAGTTCATCCAAACGATAGGTGATCAGTTGGTCAAATCGCACAAGTAGAAAGGGTCGTCAGTTGGTCATATCTTACCCTTCCCGTCTCAGTCCGCTCACCTAGGGTCAGTTGGTCATATCTCCTAGGCAATTGGCCTCTACCGCCATTCAAAACTACCGAACCAAGGGTGACTACCAAAGAACTATGCATGCATACACTTAGAAATAATTGTACGGAAGTAAAGGTAAACGCAAACAAAACAATTAAGGAATCATAACTAGGCTAGCACCAAAGGGTGCTTAGCCGCTCATATTAATCATGCAAATCAATTCAATATTCAAAGGTATGAAATACATGAATTGAAAGTAAAAGAAATATAAAACGCTAAAGCTTATAGTAATGGCGTGACTTCTCCCTTGGAAACAGCTCCGTATGCTCCCCTAGACCTGCCTTGAGCTTTTTCCCACATTCTCAGAGTGTTGTGTGTGGAATGGGATGCTATGAAATGCTAGAATTCGTGGGGTATTTATATGCCAGGTCTGGGTTACGGCGTAACCAATATAGGAGTTACGCCGTAACCTTCTATTTCTTCGTAAATGCACTAGATCTGCTAGTTACGGCGTAACCTTATAAGTGGTTACGCCGTAGTATTCAATAAACTCGGTTACGTCGTAAGTGATGCAGTAGTTACGGCGTAAATAACAGCGGCGTGGAACCTCTTTTGACCTAATGGAGTTACATTGTAACCTTTGGGAAGAGTTACGCCTCACGAAAGAGGAACAAACACTCAAATCTCTCAACTATTCTAAGTGTTAATTTTGGGGTGATCACTCAATCGCACAGTCATAGCATGTATTCTATCATAAGCTTGGCGGTTACACAAATCTCCACCACTAGAGTTAAGGGCTAAACAATTCTCGAAGGCAATATGGGTAGACACGACAAAGGTTAAGGGGTGACTCGTCATTACTAACATGTCACGGCGAAGTGGACAAAATCAATGATACATGACCAAATCCATGGCCAAGACACCAAAGATTGCTCGTTGCATCACCTAGACACGCTTCATGACTAAAGGGTAGGATAAGACATGGGATATATAATTGGTGTAAAATGAAAAACAAGCAGGTAGTCTAAATCTATAACCAAGTCATCACCACTTACCGTCCGCCCAAAGTTCAAGCTTAGAAGTCTAGAGACCGGATCATGAAATCCAAGGTAGATGCGTCATTAGAGGACATCGTGATGGGCATACTACCTTTTCTTCTTCTGTTGGCAAAACTACCAACTTCAATCTTCAAATGTGACCGAGGTGGCCTCCTCGATACTAACCAATAAAGCTCATAATATAGTGCTTATAACCTCGCACTTTACAATATCATAACTCAATCAACTTTTTTTCTTCCAACATAACATAATAACATAACATCCCCCCACTTGAGATGAACAATGGGAATTCGGGGGGTCTTCAATGATCTTCATAAATGTCGTCGATGAAAGCGTGATTTCCAAACCTTTCCACTCGAACCTTGAACTTAGGCAAATGATGACTTCCCAATCACAAATAAAGACTACAGGGTAGGCTAAGGTGTATAGGTGTAACGAAACAATATATTGGGTTGACAAAATGAAAGGAATGGCTCAGAAGGGTGTATCTAGGGGTATCTTGCACTAAAGGGGAGTGCAACAAAAGGGTTTCACGTGGGGGGTCGAAAAGTCGAGGTGACTAATCGATAGACTCACAATGGTAGGCTGTTTGGGTGATAATCCTATAATATTGCCTTCTAAAACTAAAAAGTCCAAATACATCGAGCTAACTCAACATACCTCGTCTATGGTCTCGAAATGATGCAAATGCCAAGTTCTAAAGTTTACAAGCTACCGGCACACTCACAATTTGGTGGATTTGGGGTAAAATATTGGAAACGGATAAGGCTAATCTCACCATGTAATATCAAGGGTTGTATGTGCTCGGCTAAGGTCTAATCTAGTTAGGTTCGGAAAAACATGTCAAAATTCTAAAAATGGCATAATTTTTCAAAATAAACTAGAAAAATGAGGGCGAAATAAAGTTCAAGAGATAATTCTACTCCCGTCCCCCCACTTGAATTGTACAAAGTCCCTTTTGTACTAGGCATTAAAATAAAGGTGAAGAGAAAGGTAGAATTAGAGCGAGAACTTCCCTGAAATTTGCTCCAAAAAGAAGAAGGCCCACGAGAAAGAACCGTGCCTTCGTTTAAGCGTCATGAGCAAACTTCAATCCCTGAAATCACAATACCAACAAGCATAATTCTAAAAAGAAAAAATAAAATGAAAAACAAACCTAACTCACTTTCGTAGGAATCACGGTTGCATTTAGCGAATGCAACAAGCCTTTTAAACCACTTGGTGTCCCAAGTGGACGAGTGAAGTCTCGTGAGTGTTTACAGGGAACACACCCACAAAGTTCATTTAAAAACTAATACAAGGTTACTGTGTTTTAAAAAGAAAGAATTAAAGCAGAGAAAAGTTACGTCATAACTAAAAAATTTACTTGAAACACCCACACAAG
>BPTQ01000007.1:320564093-320575778 GCA_019973895.1 Chrysanthemum seticuspe | reverse complement strand
GAGAGTTCACTACAACTCTACTGGGTAACCGTTCTATTGAGACAATTCTGAAAAAGCGTTGGTGAACTTGGGTTTAAAGTACTCCATCCTTGGGCGTATGTAGTGTCTTTGGGGATAATAGAATTTTAGAGTACGTTTTAGCCCAAGTAGCTGAAGGTGGGTAAATAACTGTGCTGAAGGGGTCAGTTATAGTACAGTTTCCTTACGATGTTGGTTCGATACTTCTTTCTTAATCTTATGTTCCCTTTATTAAAAGAACCCAAACGTTGATTGTAGGTACAGAAACAACCCTGGGTAAGTAAGAACCACCTGAAATACCAAGATCTGCTGCATTCACTTAAACACCTCCTACCTGAATGCCCTCATTAAAACTACCTCATGAAATTTGGGTTCAAGTGGTTGCGAAAAAGTCTTAACAGAGTTATCTTGCCAATGGGTCATCTCAACATCACTTGAGAGGTCTTCAACACTCAATCCTAAGTCATCTTCCTCAAAATTCACGAAAACATCAAAATCTTTCCCTGAGTCAAACTCTCCAGGGTCCGGTGGGTCGCTAAGAAATTTTTCTAAAGCTTGACCAAAATTGCCTACTGGGTCGATTGCACATACCTTCTCCGGGGTAGACAAATGTTCATTAGGTCCGAAAGTGGCAATTTCTCCATTAGCTTCAAGAGTCAATTTTCTGGCAAAGACATCTACCTTAGTGTGAGCAGTGGCAAGCATTGGTCTTCCTAAAATGACTGTTATCCTGTTGTCTTCCGGAATGTCAAGAATTTCAAAATCTACTAGGAAAAGGAATTTCTTAATTTTCACCAACACATTTTCAACAATTCCTAATGGCGATTACATAGATCGATCAGCCATTTCAATTTTCATTTTGGCCAGCTTTAAGTTACCAATTCTCATACGCAAAAACATCGAACGAGGCATTATGCTAATACTAGCTCCAAGATCTGCTAGGGCATTACACATGTTTAGACTCCCGATATAGCAAGGGAGAGTAAAGCATCCTGGATCTTTTTCCTTTTGCGGTAGCTCGTTCCTCAAAACCGCTGAGCATCTTTCGTTGAGGCGAATAGTCTCATCATAACTTAATTCCTGCGCAATATCATGACGATTAGTATTAACAGAATCATTAGTAGGGGGGTTTACCAGCAAAGTTTGGTCCAGAAGTGATTGTCTCTCCATGTTGATTCGTCGCTTAACTTTTTCTGAAAAAGTCAAAGGTTCTTCGAGGATAGTTTCTACAGTGTGGACAACTTCCTCCTCCTTGGTTGCTAAATAATAAGAGATAGCTTCTGAACATGAACTAACACTATTTTCCAATCTTTTAATCCTATCATCGTGCATTTTGAGAGAAGAGATTGTATTATCTACGAATGTCTTCATCAATTTTTCAATCGTATCATCTCGTTCTCTAGATTCTCTGATGTGGTCGAGAATTTTTCTTTCAAGATCGCTCCCGGTTTTGGTCCCAAACACACTCTTAACCTTTTCAACCTTGCATGCTTCAGCTTCTCTTTCCAACCTTCGTTTTTCGAAAATTTCCCCGTAATTGTATTCTTGCTTCGTTATCGTCTTCATTACCTTATGATCGAAATTATCTCTCGGTCTGTACCCTGTATCCATGTGCCACTTGTAGCAATGTTCAGAAATCCGCTGAATACATTCCAAGGCCTGATCAAGAGTCATGCTAGGAATAGGTCTTGGTGAATCGAGAAGTTCTCGTGTTCACGCATAAATCCCACTGATAGAAGACGTATACGATCTGATGTTTGTTTAAATCATGAGTAGGGCATCGATAGAGAAGCTCATTAAATCTTTCCCATGCTTGGTAAAGCGTTTCTTCTCCAACCTGAACGAATTGATAGATTTTCCCAAGAAGCTTGGCCATTTTTGAAGGAGGGCAAAATTGCAAGACGAATTCTTTTCTAAGTTTATCTCATGCTCCTTTAAAATCGTGAGGGAGTTTATTATACCATCTTTTCGCTGTCCCAGAAAGAGTCATAGGAAAAATCCTTGCAGTGACTGAGTAGCTTAGAGTACCTCTGACATTGAAAAGAGAGGACAAGTGGAGAACTTCTTCTACGTGGTTCTGAGCGTCCTCATCTTCGTTTCCAGAAAACTCAAGTTCATGTAACTCTCGAATAATATGATCTGGAATAGAGTATTTTTCAGTGTGAGAATCTTGAGTAAAGCTTCGCTGGTAGTTCTCATTCGGTTGCTCTAAATACTGCTCCATAGTTAGGTCATCGATATTATTTTCATTGATGACCTCCGGTTCTGCGTCCGACTGGTCTGACTCGTAAAATGAGAAGATGTTGTGAATAGGAACCGGAGAATAGATTTTCCTTTTTCGAAATTGCTTCTCCGGGTCAGCAAATGGGGTAGCCAGAAAAGGCCTCGAGCTGCGAGTCTTGTATCCTGACATTATCAGAAAAGAAAATTAAAAACAGACTTAATATGAAATCCTAAAATAGCTCCCCGGCAGCGGCGCCAAAAACTTGATGCAGGTTTTACTGACCAGGTCTTAATATTTATAGTGTCTCGCTATACCTATGGTCTACCCTAGTGCACTAATGGGCAGTGTACCCGGTCGCGTGTAGTGTAGTAACTGGTAAAGCCGAGGTCGTCCCAAGAGCTATGTGTGTTGGATTACTAAGTCTAATTGTCACAGAATAATAATGGTTTCAATAGGGATTTAATTAATTAAACTACTAATGCAAAATAAAATAAAAGCAGAATAATGGATAAAGGGAAATCAATAGAGGAATAGTGGTGCTAACCTAGTCAATCCTCCTGGCTAGTTATGTCTACGTCTACCTACTTCCAATTACTTCATGTGGGGTCAAATTCGAGAGGACAACATTTGGTCAATTCGCCCTAACCTATCAGCAAAGATGCCACCACAGAGAAATCAGGCTGCACCGTCATAAGTGCTGTTGTTCCTGGTCCCCTAAGCCAAGTCATTAAGTACCGCTACATGCTAGATTCAAAATAGTGAGTGCCCGGCCGTTAGGAATTTAGACACTACACCCCCCAATTCTTAAGTTCATCCAAACGATAGGTGATCTGTTGGTCAAATCGCGCAAGTAGAAAGGGTCGTCAGTTGGTCATATCTTACCCTTCCCGTCTCAGTCCGCTCACCTAGGGTCAGTTGGTCATATCTCCTAGGCAATTGGCCTCTATCGCCATTCAAAACTACCGAACCAAGGGTGACTACCAATGAACTATGCATGCATGCACTTAGAAATAATTGTACGGAAGTAAAGGTAAACTGCAAACAAAACAATTAAGGAATCATAACTAGGCTAGCACCAAAGGGTGCTTAGCCGCTCATATTAATCATGCAAATCAATTCAATATTCAAAGGTACGAAATACATGAATTGAAAGTAAAAGAAATATAAAACGCTAAAGCTTATCGTAATGGAGTGACTTCTCCCTTGGAAACAACTCCATATGCTCCCCTAGACCTACCTTGAGCTTTTTCCTACGTTCTCAGAGTGTTGTGTGTGGAATGGGATGCTTAGAAATGCTGGAATTCGTGGGGTATTTATAGGCCAGGTCTGGGTTACGGCGTAACCAATATAGGAGTTACGCCGTAACCTTCTATTTCTTCGTAAATGCACTAGATCTGCTAGTTATGGCGTAACCTTATTAGTGGTTACGCCGTAGTATTCAATAAACTCGGTTACGTCGTAAGTGATGCAGTAGTTACGGCATAAGTATCAGCGGCTGTGGAACCTCTTTTGACCTAATGGAGTTACGTCCTAACCTTTGGGAAGAGTTACGCCGTAACCTCTTGATAAGTTGGTATTCAGGGTCATGCAATAGTTACGGCGTAATTTGAGAAAGGAGTTACGCCGTAACTTCTTCAAAATAGGCATACTGTGATAAATCTTTAGTAATGTTTCCATTTTCGTGTCTCTTTAGCTCCAATGCTCGTAATTTACCTGAAAGTGGAAAACAATGGAAAACAAGCGTAAATCCATATAAATGATATAAATAATGAGCATTATCGGGGGAAATTGACACTTAATATTCAGGACTATTTGGTGTTATCAGAATCCTAGCATTCCATTACATGACTTAAATATTCTAGCTCGTAGACTTTGATTCTTCAATGTATGCAAACTTTGTATTTTTAGTAGTGATATTTTGGATGAATGTTCCCTAACTTGGTGATCTTTGAGCTTTTATCGAGATCATCAGCCACTGTAAATCTCCAACTTGTCCTTTGTAGTATTGCCACCATGTGATGTTGTGACCTTCGGACTGACATGCTCGCGCTTTTCTGGATCATGATATTTTTGCATCCGAGTTACGAAAGCGGTGTTGTAAGTCATTCAATTATCATGATTTCTTTAATTGTGAGTATGCAGTGTGAGCATGCGGTTATAAATTGACATCTCATTGGCCATCAGCTGCAACCGTCTGGAGTTCCTGCAAACAACAGTTAGCAATAAATACACAAAAGTGTCTTTGTTTACTTTTGTTGAATAGGGTTGCAAGAACCACGGTTCCCCGTTGATCAGTATAAATACTTTCTGTGATCAGGTAGAATTCCTAAGAATCTCCTTGACAGGGTTTCGCAGCTGTGCTAGCCGTTCTCAAACCGGAGCATCTCAAAGTAGACAACACGGAGTGAGTGAACCAGCGAATTGGGATTCACTGATTGATGAGAAATTGATTTGAAACAACATTCGCGTATTGCTGAATAAAGAGTTTTTGAAATACGATGAAAGTTTTATGAGAAAAATCAAGTTTCAACCACAAATACTTTTGTTTGAAAATTTATGCATAGTCGATGTGCTCGAAAACAATTGTTGAGCACACCGAAGGGTTTTTCCAAAAGTATCCGTCAATTCATTTACTGGAACAAGGTTGATTCAAAAGTGAATCGCCCCATCGTTGTTTTCTAGTTGTCATAAGTTTGATCCATGAAGGATCTCACATGTCAACTTATAATAGCTTGTTTGATGTTGGCTCTAGAAGGATTTCCATCTTCATTGTAAATACTTTATGTATCACTCGGATGTTCTGACAATACCACAAGGATAATGCGTAGGACTCTTAATAAATATTTTATTGCTTTTCACGGTGTATGAAACAGCAAGTAAATTGAAAGTGTGTCCTAATGAGATTTATTGATGATCTCTTGGCTCTAGACTCAATAGTCCACTTTGGTTTTTCTATGCGGAGACTAGGGAGAGAGTCTCCTGCTTTAATATCAACCATCTCTAAGAGAAGGTCGATAGATTACACCGGTTCCCCGTGAGAATGAAACAAGTCCTTTTAAGAGAACTTGAGTGGCTGGAAGGTTTAGTGCAGTACGTCACTGGGTCCATGACGTCTTGTCTTCAATACCGGCGTTACCTTGGTAACAACAAGTAGCATATGAATTGAACCCGGTTTCTGCCCTAAGGTTGAATATTTGGAAGGCTATTTCTTTTCACCCTTTCTCTTTATATTTATTTTTCATTCTTCAACCCTTTCAGCGCTTACCGAGACTTCATCACTAAAACCTGTTGGGTTTGTTCCAGTACTAGCTCCATCTCAGTCGGCACTCTTCCTTTATTCTCACTTTTCTCCTTTTTTTTAATCATACCTAAGGACTTCTACACTAACTAGTGGATTGTCCCTGGGTAGATTCCTCCGGCTCTGGCGGGATCATGGGAACGAATACCTAACCTTACCATCCTTATGACTCCAATGCAATAAATAAAATGGTCGGTCTTTGGTATGCTTCCGCAATTGCCATGATAAACCATTTGAAAATCAATCAAGGTACTTATGATGAAATATCAAAAACTTTATACCTTGATAGTTTTAACAGATTTTGAAATGCTCCCCCTCAATATGTGCGTCGATATACGAAAGAGTTTAGCACATATGGGACACTACACTTTGAGTTTGAAAGATCACATTTTTATCAGATTTCATATTTATATCACATTCTCTCCCCCGATCAAAAATTTCAAATCTTTTGAGATTTTGGATCCCAATTGATTTAAATAAGTTAGAAAATTTGGGAGAAAATTATGGTCTGATTCAATGTATTCTGATTTAAGGAACATTACTGTCCTCCCCCTCAATTAGTATGGGAGGTTATTATTCACATCCATATCACTACTTACATATTACTAAGTTTTTATTAACATATTACAACAACCACACCACACAAGAGTTCTAAATATTACAGAGATAATGTCATCATTCGGTTCTCTGCAAAAGTCTGTAATCACCTTCTCGAACTCTTCCACCTACAAAGCTTTCCAGGTTGCGGAAGATCCTCCTTGTCTTGAGCCTCTTTTGAATAGCAAACATGAATGCTTCGCTCATTTCCACGTCTTTCCCGGTCCAAAACCTAGTATTCAACCCGGTAGTCCAAAGCTTCATCAATCTGACGTAGAGTACCATCGCTGAACTTGTGTAACTCAATGAACCGCATGATCATCTGAACCCCATATTTGTCCCTAAAAGTGACAGCTCTTGGAGACTCGATGACTGAGTAGTCATGTTTAAACTCGAACCCTTTAGCTTCCCAACGAGGCTTTGTAAGTTTGAGTTGAGCCTGATAGCTCTCAATTCCAAGCTGAAAGTCTCCTACTCGCTGTCTGATAACTAAGCCTCTGATCCATAAGTTGACAGCAGAAGTGAGAGCTTTCTTTTCACGTGGCGGTAGATGGTTCAGATGACCTTGAAGATTTAACAAGTACAGATCCTCATAGTCATTAGGATAAAAATTATTGAAGTCATTTTCCGCAATGATGTGTTCTTTCAGATCTGCTCTACGAAGGACTATCTTCTTCAAGTAATCATACCCATACATGGGAAAGATCTCTAAACTGACAACACTTAAGATACGCATGTGAGTTCGAACAACCCTTCTATTGCCTTCAGTTCCATGTCTTTCAATGTAGAATCGTTTTCTATTGAACCTCCAGTGAGAGATCCCATATGAGGCAGCAATGTTGTACTTACATTCCTCTTCAACCCACATCTGATCAGGAACCAATTGTTCTAACCGAACATCAGGGTAGTATGCAACTTTCATCTTCATGATTGATAATGCAGATCTGCTACCCTTGTTGCCGAACCGTAGATATTCCAGACCTGGAGGACCACCCAGTGGAAGGGGCTTGTTGACGTCGAATCTGTGAATGTCGTCGTCCACCTGATCAGCTAGTAGCTTCTGGCATTCCTCCATTTGATATTGCAGGTGATTCACATCAGGGTGAAAAGCCTTGACAATTTCATATGCTGGACCCTCCAAATCTTTTGGCGTAAGTGCAATGAGTCCTTGCTGCTTGCAGTACCAATTAATGAAGGTTCCCATGTCATCGGTTTTAGCTAGTAGTGAATTCTCCGGTGGGGACACATGGCTTGCAGCTATAGCATCTGCCCAGTTATGATCAGGAATCTGCACGTCTAATGAAGGGATGGACCAGTATAGTTCTGGAGTTGCTTGTCTATCTTTGGTACTTTCAGGCTTCCACCACTCCTTTATCATATCACCTGTAGGGACAGACCTTGCAAAATCCGGTGTTTTAGTTTTGTCTTCCCCTGCAAATGACTTCCACCAATCTCTATCCAGGTTCACCTTTGGGATATGAATGTTTGAGATGTCTTCGTCATCAGAATCAGATTCCTTGTTGATACCTGATTCTTCATTCATAACAAAGTCTTCTGGAATTGAGGCGAATGAAGGCTTGAACCTGGATTCTGTGATTGTCCAAGCCGTATGTTCAGAAGCAGCGGTCTTTGATGAGCTTGGAGCGGCAGAGGGTCCTAGTTGACCGGATGATGAAGGAGGAGGAGGTGGCTGTTGTGCCTTGGTTGACTCGGACATACCGGAAATCCTACAGCTCCAAATGATCCTGCAGATCCGGGTGGTGGAGGAGGTAGAGGTAGCTATGGAGGAGACCCTGGTGGTGTCTTAGGTGAACCCTGTCTCCTCTTTTTCTTCTGTCTTGTGTCAGCCAGATCCTCCATGATCTGAACATAGTTATCACGATCAATAGACCTCTCAAGAGCTTCATACAGTTGCTTGTGGTCATAATGCTCTTTGTAGTAGTCTGTCTCATAAATCCGTTGTAGCAGAATCTCTTTCATATCTGAGGTAGGGAGATCTCTGAAGCGTGTAATCAAAGGTGCTTTCATAGCCCAGTTCACTGCCTCTTCAACATATTCGTCAATAGCATTTTTCACCTGATAGTCAATGTTGAGATTCTCTAACTTGGATAGTCGGGAGCCGTGATATTTAACAAGTTTTGGTAGATCATGTTGTTCCAGAGCTGCAACACGTTTCAGAGCTTCATCTAGCCGCTACTCTAAGCTTGTGCTGGTAGGTGGGGGTGGTGGAAGATCGGTTGTAGTAATGACGGTCGCTGTTGTGGTTGTTGCTGGTGGTGAAGTTATTATTGTTAGTGTAACTGTAGGTTTAGGGATTACCATTGTTGGTATGGCTGAGGTGTCTTGCTCTATTGTGACCGATACCATTGAGATGACCTCTTTCTCATCATGAGTCTTCTCAGTTTCAGTATCAGCAGGCTTGTCTAAGAGAAATTGATCTCCAAAGTGGGGTCTTGTTCAAGGTTCTGGAAAGATGACAAGGTGCCCGTTGAGCTGTTGGGTTCCTCCAAGTGAGTCTGATCATCAGTACACAGCTTAATATTTTTTTGAACACCTGGGTATACCATTGACACGAAATCATCATTTACGGAATCATGTGGAGGATCCGCAGTGAAAGTACTATCATGTGACATGATTTCCTTTTCAACATTACCAGAGTACCGAGCCTGCACCGATGTCTGCTCTTGTATCTGTTTGAGCTTTTGGCTCATTCACCATTTCAGTATCGCCCATAGAATGCAGCATTTCTGAGTCTGTGTCACTTGATTCGAGATTAAGATCCTCACCTGGTGTGCAGGCTTCTGACGACTCAGTACCTTGGATGATTCTGGGTTTCGTCTCTTCAGGATGTATTGTGTAGTACTTTTCGTTGCAGGCGAGGAGATATCCAGAAGAGTTTGGGCGACTTGTTCAACTGTATCAATGCCTTTCCTTTTACCTTCAACATCGGGCAGTGGTTGATATCTCCCTGAATCAGGTTCTTGGATCATTACACTCTTAGCCGTATGCCCAAGTGTTCCTTCGAACTCTTTCCTACTCACTTCCAGAGTCTGTTGTAGGATATCATCGTCTTCATCTCATAGAGTTGGCCCAGTTCGTGGTCTTTTAGACCCTCTTCCCTTTCCTTTGTCACCCGTTTGGTTCTCTTACCCTGAACAGGAGCATCTTCAGCGGTAGACTTCTCCTCGTGTTTCTTGGGTAGTATTGCATAAGATGTATTGGAGGTTTTGGGTTTTGGTTGAGATTGAGTGGTTGACTTAGTTGGTGTAAGAGCAGAGGGTTCACTTGAGAGAGATTTAGTCACTTTGTTCAAGTAGTCCCGATAGTAAGTTGTGTCGAATATCTCACTTGTGAGGAGTGCTTAAGGTATGGCCTTCCCAAAGACTTCATGTTTGGTACCCTTAGCTGCGAACTTGATATTTCCGAGAACATGCTCCTCAGATGCCAAGTGAAGAGCAGAGCCCAATATTTGGTGTAAATGGTGCTTGCCTTGAAGATAATTGATGATCAGCTTGGTGAATCTGATGCTTGGAATCACAAGTGCATGGACCTTCTTCTTTCCATTTTTGTTTTGTGCCCGCTTCTCCTTGTCTCCAATGAAAGAATGAATGGACTGAGTGAATTCCTCCCAGATCCTCTCAACATAATCAATGTTAGCTTGATTAACTATTCCTCAAAGAATTTGCAGCACTGGGGCTCTTATGGTGATTGCCCTCCACGGCTGATATAACTCGTTTATGATCACAGTAGATAACGTCTTGACTTCAATGGGATACCCCAGATCATTGACAAGGTTGATCAAATCCTCTGATGTTGGTGGGGGAGTAAATGGATTGTTAACATCAACTGGTGTGATCTGAAGTGCTTCTCTAATAGTGTCCTTAGTGAGTTCAAACCACTGTTCATCAAGCTGACAACTGTAGACCGTTGTGATCTTGTCCCATATGACTATATCCCAAAACTGCTGAATGTAGATAGATGGTATAGTGGCACAAGCTGTGAATGCACTGAAGAAATTGGTTTGCCTTAAAATGTCCACAACTATTTTGTAGATAGGATTGAGCTGAGATCCATCCATATCCAGGTAGCAATTTCTCTTTCCAATAGGGACCCAGTTATCATAAGGTAAGATCTGATCATTTGTGCGAACGGGTGGTGTATAACAAGAGCTTGGTCAGCAGGAATATTAATTTCAGCCATTGTACCTGCACAATCGCAATCACAAAGAAATATACACATAGAGATGTGATGTTAGATGTGAGTTACATCTTGAGATCAAGACATTCAAGTACTTAATCCAAGAAAGAGGGACACATAGAACATGATATTGAAATGGTCAACATGAGTGGTCAACTCTAAAGTCAACGGATGTCAACTCTTCTGGGAAAGGACATAACCCCGAGACCAAGTCACAGTGAGCTAAGTGCAATTGTACAAAACTAAGTTAGGTCAAATCGCAATGTTCAAATCTCAAACATCAAGACTCAGATAGACAAAACGCAGTGGATAACAAAATGCAATCAGTCAAAACGCAATTATATAATATTCACAAAATTCAAACCGCAACATTTTGAAAATTTTTGGCATGGTGGGTTCTACATTTTGCAAATAAAATATTCTTTAATATCAAATCGCAGTGATTGTGATTTGCCTCAAAACACAACACAGTCAGACAGGTCAAAACGCAATGAGAGATATTATCAAAACGCAATCTGGAGACATTTCCCAAAACGCAATCAAGGGAAAAACGCAGTCAAGAATATTTTGCCCAAAGCGCAACCAAGAGCCTATTCTCAAAACGCAATCAAGAACATTATGACCAAAACGCAACCAAGAGCAGTACAATCAAATCACAACTAAGAATCTTTTCTTAAAACGCAACTAAGAAAAATTCTCCAAACCTCAACCAAGAATACTTAACCAAAAAAACGCAATCAAGAATTATCAAAACGTAACCAAGAAATTTTAACTAAAACGCAACCAAGAATCTTCTCAAACCGCAATCAAGAACAAGGGCTAATTCGGAGCCAAGAACAATTCTTAACACATGTCAAATCAAACCACAGATGGGCAAAGTAAGGCACTCAGAAACAAAACCCAACTAATCCTAACTAACACCTAACAAATACAACAATACCAATTTGCTTCTAAAATGTCAAAACTATTAAGAGGGCTCGACAAATCAATTGGATAGATCAACTGTAGGATCGAATATTTAATGTGTTTGATGATTCGGGTGGTCTTGGATGATCAAAATACATGTTTGCCATATTTAGAGAGAGAAAGATAGAGAGAGAGGGTGTTCTTGCTAGAGGTTTACACAAAGGGAATATTAGATTGAATGAGAAGCACCACCCCTTCCATGGATGGAAGGGGTATTTATACTTACACAATACACGACCTCCTATCGGCCTGTGGATCAGTGATTCGTTCCCAAACGGTCAAGTTTTCTCACACAAGCTAGCCACTTGTGAATGGCCAACCGTAAGAAACTTAAAACAGTCTGGAACCAAATGCAATGAAGATCAGGAGGGGAAGGTAGGTACCT
>BPTQ01000007.1:320544088-320558437 GCA_019973895.1 Chrysanthemum seticuspe | reverse complement strand
CAATGCCCTACCGCACACACGTAACTGATAGCGTTCAATTTGCTTCGGTGGGCATTTCTGGTAAAAGGAGATGGGAAGTACCTGGTCTACGAACTCTCTAATCGTCCCTTGCTTATGATAACAAAGGAACTACCAAAGAGACCAATGAAAGTCTAGGGGTAACTAGGCGACCTAGTTCTTTTTTGGTGTAAGTGGACGGGTATGCCTTGAAAACGGATGTCTGCATACGGAAAACCGAATACATTACGAGGACCGTGCAAGGTTGCTACATACTACCGTTAAAAGGTGCTGTACTAGCCCCTTTGTTACCTCCACAAATACCTACTGAAGAGCCAGTAACCCCTGAGCAAAGTATGTACAGAGAGGGTAAATCTTTTTTACGAAGTTTCCACACTTCTGTGGTTAGAAACAGATTTAACCCTCTTCTCAGTGAAATACCAGTTTCTTCCGTATCAGGAATCCCCAATGACCGAGAAGTCATCCATAAACACCTCCATTGTTTCCCCGATCATGTCGTGGAAAATTGCCATCATACATCGTTGGAACGTGCCAGGAGCATTACATAAGCCAAAAGGCATACGTCTGTAGGCAAAAGTTCCGTATGGGCAGGTGAATGTGGTTTTTTCTTGATCCAGCGGATCAATGGGGATCTGAAAGTAACCAGAGAAACCATCAAGGAAACAATAGTATTCGTTCCCTGCTAATCTCTCAAGCATCTGGTCCATGAAGGGTAGAGGAAAATGGTCTTTACGGGTGGCTTCGTTTAACTTGCGATAGTCAATGCACACACGCCATCCCGTAACCAATCGAGTTGGAATTAACTCGTTTTCTTCATTTGTGACAACAATAATGCCACCTTTTTTGGAACGCAATGAATTGGGCTAACCCAAGGACTATCAGAGATCGGGTAAATTAAACCGGCATCAAGAAGTTTGAGAACCTCTTGTTTGATTACCTCATGAATCTTAGGATTCACCCTTCTCTGATGTTGGGCTGCTGGTTTGAAGTCATCCTCCATTAAGATTTTGTGAGTACAAAACTCAGGGTTAATACCCTTAATGTCGGAGAGTTTCCAAGCAATTGCTTGCTTGTGTGACTTCAAGACCTTTATGAGAGCAGTTTTCTCCTCCTCAGTTAAGTCTTTAGCAATTATGACGGGTAATTTATCATCACCCTCCAAGAATGCATACTCGAGATGAGGAGGTAGGTCCTTAAGTTCAACCTCGGGAAATTCTTCAGTAGATGTTTGTACTGATTTGATTTCCTCAATTGTGATCTCTTTAGGAGGGAGTGAAGGCAATGGATCTTCATTTAACAATTGCTCTAGATAAAGGATATCTCCCTCCGAATCATAAACAACATCAATTCCAGGCGGAATTGATTCATCAGTAGCAAGAAATTCATCGATCTCTTCCAGAAGGAAGTCACCTCCCTCAAACGGAGTGAGAGAGGGGGAAGAGTCGGCAATGATAGGTTTAGAAGATGTGGTGGAATCCCCACTCACAGAATTATGAAGATAACCAAGAAACTCTTGAGAATACTCCTCTGAAGCAATATCAATTAAATCGACTCGATTAACTGATTCAGTATCATAATTTGAGGAGTACCTCGAAGTTTGATCAATGATGCGCGCAAAACCGTCAAGGTTTCTCACTCAAGCCCGCCACTTGTGAATGGCGGACCATAAGAACCTTAAAACAGTTAGAGCACGAATGCAATGAAGATCTGAGGAGTATAGAGTCTCCCCGGGTCGTTATGTCCCAGCGAGCTATGCAATGGATTATCAAACGTATAGTGATCGCGAGATTTGAACGGAAAAGGAGATTGAATAGGATTATAACTACAGGAAAAGCTCATAAACTAAAGGGGCTTAAATGCAAATTAAAGGAAATTAAAAAGATAAAATCTATTAAATAAACGCTATCACTATATTTAAATTGATGTTTTTGTGATTTTATAAAACAAAATAACTTAAATAAACTATTTTAACTAAAACGTAAACTTAAATTATCTAAAAACGTAACTTAAAATGAAAACGTACGTTATTTATAAAAATTACGCTGGAGCGCAAGATAAAACGTAAAATTTGTGAAATAAAAGTCCTACGAATGTAAAAACAATTTTCCCACGTATTACATGACAAAAGAAAATTTTAGGAAAAAGCGGAATATTTTTTCGAGTTTTAATTTATTTATTATGAATTAAAATCTAATTTAATCTAATTAAATGATAAAAAATACTAAACTACTTTAGAAAAATCTGAAAATTTACAGAAAACTACTTAAGGTCTAACTGATTCTGAGAGAATTAAAAAAACGAGGTGGTGCTTTGTAAAATAAGCAGGAAATAAGCTAACAAGGACTTATAAGCTAAACTGCCTAAGGAAGGGTAAAAGGATAGTTTGTGTAAAATAAAACAGGACAAGACCCAAGGGCGCGTTGGTTGACAGTGTGTGTGTTGAGGCTTTGGTAGGCAAGAGGTCAGGGGTTCGAATCCCACCTCTTGCTTATTTTTGACAACCCCTTTTTTTTTTTCAGATTTTCTTTTGGAACTTGACACAGCAATCAAAGTAACTCTTTTGTCAAAACTATTAACTTATAAGACTTTCTCAATAAGCTGAAATGGCAGCTTATTGAGTGCAAATTTGAACAATTTGTTACAGTGAACAACTTTAAACAACAACTCTACACAAAACACTTTCTTTTTTTGGAACTAGTAACAGGTGATGAGATAAGCATTTTAGTGAAAAACTTTGTTATGAAACCTTACAAATAAGCTGAATAAATAGCTTTTACAGTGCTGATTTGGACAGAACTCAAACAAACACACCTATAGCATCTTAAATCCAAACACCCCTTAGGCAGATTTCAAACTAAATGAAAACCATGAATGAGCACAAGAAAAATGGAAATAAGCATGCATGTATGGTTAAAAAGCAACAATAAGCTACAATACATAATAATTAAGCTAGATGATTATGAAGATAGTTGCTGAAACATCAGCAGCCAAACTGACTAAAATGGCTTTTTGAAACTTAAAAATAAGGCATTAAATGAGCACCTAATTCTATACTAAGGGATAACACTTGGAATAAGCAATATGGGGATTCTAAAAATCTACTTTGCAACTAAACTAGAGCTTATATGGGCTTCTAAAAAGGGCTTGCAATAGTGCTAATGGGACTGCATGCTGCTATAAAACGGCTACTGAAGTGAGTTAGGGACAGAACTTGAGTGCAAATTTGACTAACCTAAAGCTAAACTAAGTGCAAATGGACTAACACTATATTGAGAGGGGTATGTGAGGATCCTAGAAAAGCAATTTTGGAAAAGTCTTTGCTTAAAAATAAGTTGTAACAGTAAGCTGCAAACAGCAGCTATACTGCTATTTTGGTTGTGCAGAACAGAAAACAAGAGACTTTTTTGGCTATCCAAACTTGTGAACTCTTGTAAAAACAGATTAAGACCTTTTAAACATTAACTAATATCTTGAAACATGTTTGACTTGAAGAGTCAAAATGGGTAAAAAGTGATTTTAGACTCTGAAATAAGCTAGAACCAAACACTACTTCTCAAGACTGGTTTGAATCTTAATCCTAGAATTCACTTATCCACACTTAAACATCCTCCATCTCAGAGTCTAACATCCTTTCTAGATTGATTGAGAGCAATTTTATCAACCAGATCACACCATTACCACAATGTACCAAATCCAACATATTTAGGCAGATTAGTATGCAGAATTTAGAAACAAGCTAATTATGATTTATTGTATTGAAATAAGCTACACACAGATGAAATTAAGCTAACCAACATCAAAGAAGCTAGATGTAACAGGTCTATATCAATAAACTAGTGAATCTCAAAATTACGCTAAAGGTAGAAATATAAACTCACTTATTGCCTCAGCTTATATGCATCTTGCACATTAACCAAATTCCACCATCCAAACTGATATAAAACCAAAGAAACTCTAGTCTCAATCCATTTCCAATTTCCAAACCAGTAAGCTAGATTGATGCTTCACAATATGAGCAGTTTGACTTTTATTGACCACGAATTGACTAGTTGTTATTTGAGCTTAAAAATATATATATAAGCTCACTGTAAGCTACAAGAAGCTTAAATAAGCTTAGTGGGTTAAGACAAGTCCAATAAGCACTTTTGAAGCATAAAAAGCTAAATAATAATTAAAGCATGGAAAAGCAGAATTTCATTAACTTGAAAGTGTGATTACAAATAGAGATTTAGAAAGCTAATTTTTAACTTGGAAATGTAAATACTAAATGGAAAAGTACAATAGCTACTTGAAAAGTTAAGGTAAAGAAAATCTAAAAACTAAAAAAAACTAACTACTGTCTTCAGCCTTCTCTTCTCCTTTTTATACATCAAAAAGCTTTCCACTGGCACTCTGAGCATTTCCCACCAATCATCTCAGCCATTGGATTATCTGACTCCATTTTAGCCGTAGATTAGTTTTTTGGCGCCAAAACTCTTTTTGTCAGTTGGGACAGAGAAAGTGGCATTTAATGCAATTTGGATTGTGGTGTTTGGAGGGAGTGATAAGGTGGGTGTGATGATGGAGAGGGAAGTGTTAGCAGGCATAGGATGCAGGTTTGTGATGATGGGGGTGTGGTATCTCGTGAAGGAGGGAAGGAGAGTCAACTGTGGGTGTTTGACTTGGTTTTAATAATAGGGGTTGGGTTGGTTTCGGGTTAAGAATGGGTAAAAGGTTGGGCTAGTGGTAGGCTTAGGATTGGATTGGGTAATATATTTGGGCCAAGGGTAAAAAGAGTCCTTTTGGATGAGTAACAACACAAGGACCAATCATGTAACTTTTGAAATTCCAGGGACCAAACATGTACTTTCTGAATTTATGATCCAAGGGCCTATCTTGCCATCTCAAATAATCCAAGGATCACAATTGCCAATTTTTGAAACTTTAAGGGTATTTTCTGACAAATCTGAAACTTGGGGGACTGAACTTGTAAATTCTCAAACTTTTTATATTTTTCACCAAAGGACTAATTTTGACAAGTTATGATTTAAAAAGGACCCTTGGTGATTTTTCTTTTGAAATTTTGACTCAGGGACTATTTTTGACAATTTTAGAAACTTGGGGGACTGAAACTGCCAATTATGCAAACTTTGCTCATTTTTCATCTGATTTTAAACATTTTGCATCTGAAACATATAAAATGCAATTTTTGAATATTTTCAGTATTTTGATGCATTTCTGAGCATTTTTAAACGTTTTGCAGTTCAGAATTAACCAAAAATGATGAGTATTTACACACTCATCAATCAAGGTTAAAGGTAACAGCTTCATTACCCACACGTAAAGTGATTTCTTGCTCAAAGACATCAATAAGAGCACGGCCCGTTCTCAGGAATCCTCGTCCAACAATGAGAGGAACCCGATGATCGGCATCGAAATCAACAACCACGAAGTCAGCTGGAAAATGAAACTTTCCTACTTTCACGAATACATCCTCGGCGATGCCAAGAGGACGCGATATAGAACGATCTGCAAGCTCAAGAGTCATGCAGGTAGGAACAAGTTCCGGAAGAGAAAGTTTCTTCCATACTGAATAAGGCATCAGATTGATGCTTGCACCAAGATTGGCAAGGGCAAAGCATTCAATCATTCCTGGAAAAACACAAGGGAGAAGAAATTTTCCAGGATCTCCTAGCTTCTCGGGAAGCTTCTTTAACAGAACTGCTGAGCAGTTCTCGTTCAAAGGAGTTTTGGCCATTTCAAACAGCTTTTCCTTGTTGCTCAACATGTGTTTGAGAGTCGATGCAAACTTGGGCATCAACATGATAGCATCCGCAAAGCTTATGTCAAAATGAAGTTCTTGGAAAATTTGAAAGAATTTCTCCATTTGATGACTGGCTTTTTCGCGGAGCTTTTGCTCATTTAAACGTGATGGGTAAGGAATAGAAGTTTTGGATTTGGGGTTGTCAACTGGAGGTTCAAAAACAACTCCAGGTTTGGTTTTCGGGACAACCTGAGGATGGACATTGCTGGTACTTTCATTATTAGTAGGAAGTTCCTTGTCCTTTGTCGCCTCAGGTTCACTTTCCACTACCTTTGGGAGAGAAGAAGAAGAGGTAGTAGGAATAGCGGGTCCATGATATGAAGCACCACTTCTGGTTGTGATCGCCTTTGCATCGCCCCTCGGATTAGCGATCGTGTTGCTAGGTAAAGTACCTGAGCCCGAGGGTCGATCATTTAAAGACTTCTTAATGTCAGAAATCTGGCTAACCAACAACCTGTTCATTTCCTCTTGGGATTTCATGAATTGTTTCAACAACTCATCAGATGATGGTCCAGTCGGAACAATGGCTTGATTTTGCACAGGAAAATTCTGGCCTCTATTGTTAGGATTAGGGCCTTGAAAATTTCCATGATTATTGCCATGAAAATACCCTGGGTTGAAAATTCCCTGACCTGGGTTTCTATTGAAATTTCCTTGGTGTTGGAAATTTTGATTTTGATTTTGAAAACCGTTGTTTGGACTAAAATTACCTTGGTTTTGAAAACCTTGGTTTGGTCTATTTTGATTTTGATTACGGTTTTGGTTGAAACCGGGCGGTCCAGGGTAGTGGTTAGGATGGTGGTTCGGGTCTATAGGAGCACGATATTGGTTGCCTCCCTGATTAGAAATCCCGCCCACAGCGTTAGCTTCAAAAGGGTTACCATCGGTGGCCATACAATTGTAGTAGGCATGGGGGCCACCACAAGTAACACAGACTTCCACTTTCTTAACTTCAGCAGGAGGTGAAGTTTGTGGAAAAGAGACTTTCTTTTGGTTGGAGAGAACCAAAGCTTGAATTGCTTCCGTGAGTTTGTCAATCTTAGCATCGGTGCTAGATTGACTCACGGGCGATGAAGTAGAAGGACCAACACTGACTTGGGAAACAACAGGCTTGCTTCGTGCAGTGCGGACTTTAGACTTGTTTTCAATGATCGCTAAAGCTTCTTTGACAGTTTTGCTTAAGAAATTTCCTCCAGCGGAGGAATTGAGAGAATCTTGATCAGATTGACTCACTCCATTATAGAAAGTATCGAGTTGCATTAACTCGGAGAAACCGTGGTGAGGACATTTGCGAAGCAATTCCTTAAAACGATCCCACGATTCACTGAAGGATTCATCAAACTTTTGTGTAAACTTGATGATTTCATTTTTAAGACTCGTGGTTTTGGAAGGTGGATAAAATTCATTCACAAATTTCTTCACCAGGTCTTCCCATGTCTCGATTGATTGAGGGGGTTGTTTTTCAAGCCAAATCCGGGCTTGTCCCTCAAGAGAAAATGGGAACAGAAGAAGCTTAACAGCATCTGTAGGGACATTCTTGTATTTTGTTGGGAATTACAAGTTTGAGTTGATAAAGACAAAAAGAATGAAACAAGAGGGACTTAATATGACAAGAAGGAAACCTTCAAAAAGATGGAAGGACTTGCTTGCAAAAGAAGTTTTATTTATTAGTCCTTATCCTCTAGTATATAAAGAGGACATAGGTGTAGGTTTTTAAATAAGTCTTCCAATAATGTAGTCGACTAAAAGGTGTGTGTTTAGCCTAGACGTTAGGGAAGAACGTCTAGGGTATTAGTTTTAGATTAGTGTGTCCTAGGCGTATGTTCATGTAAACGCCTAGGTTATTAGTTTAGTTAGTAGACGTGCTTCTATAAACGTCTAAGATTATTAGAGTATTAGTGATTGAAAAACCTTGTTCAATAACAAAGTATTGTTTTGATTTATCCGCTGCGTACAATATTATTGTCTTTGTTATTGATCCCTAGCTGAGCTTATAAACGATCTTATCAATTGGTATCAGAGCGGGGAGCTCTTGATATAAGGATTTACAAGGTTTGTTGTCGAAGAATACAGATTTAAAAAAAAAATCGAAGTGAAGCAGTTTGATGATAATCGAATTTTGGTTAAGGGCCTAACTATCCGATTGGTGATACTTCCTATTTTATATTAATCATATTATACGAATTTATTGCAACTGGTCTACGCAATTGTTTATCCAACGTTAAGTGAGGTGTATGAATGATTGAACGAATTAATATCGGTCCCACAAGGAATTATATTCAATCGAAGGTTTGAAAGAATTGATTTGGAGTGTAAGAATGATGTATCACGTGGCTATGGGACTTACATGTTACTGCTACTAGTATTTTTTAATTGGCTTTGGGACTGAGTTTTAATCCTCTACTTCGCAGGCCAAGATTTTTTGGTTTTGATCGTGTACAACGCGGTACATGGGTGTTATGGTGGTTCTTATTTTTGATTGGTTGGTGCTTGCAAGATCACGTGGGTTTTTATATTTGATTGATTTAAGTACACGCAAGATGGACCCATGTCTTTTGACTATCACGATTAATGGTTGAATATTTGGGACTTACGCTCATGTGATATCCAAAGTACTGCTGTTCCCATGATACGAAGAATAGTTTTTAATTGGTCGAATATTGTGATCATTCGATTACTGTTGATGGGGTTTTCATTATTGATGTTACATAGTGATTGTTTCACACATGATTGGTGGTTTTATGGCAACAGTATACATGAATGGATGAAAGTGCTGGTGATACGTTTTCTTCAACGTACTGTTGGAATTTTTCGAAAGTACTGGTAATTATTTTAAAGTACTGCTGCTGCGTTTTGGAAAGTACTGCAGTTTATATCGAAGGTACTGATGCTTTATTATTTTTAAAGTACTGCTCGAGGATTTTTATTAAGGTACTGCTTCGACAAAGATGAAAGTACTTCTGATCGTGAAAGTACTGCTACTACATTTATGAAAGTACTGTGGTTTATACGAAAGTACTGCAGTTTTTTTTCAAAGTACTGTTTATGAAAGTAATGCTCCTTCCTAACATACTGCTCATGCTTTATTACGAGAAGATTTTTGATTTAAGGGGAAGTCGAGCATATGGTTATGGATTTTTGGATGACACACACACAGAATGGTTATTGTTCACACACACAGGAAGAAATTTATGTTCTTAAAAGGATTTTAAAAAAGGCTCGTTATGGAGATTTATTGAAGAATTGATTACGAAGAGGATTATTTATCACTTATTTGAAGGTGAAGTGGAATTGCTTGGTTTGTGTTCTTATCATCTAGCTTGATGAATCTAGCAATGTGTGATTTTTCTTATAATGCTCTATGCACACATTGTCTATCACTTGAAGGAGTTACATTGTAGTGCTCAGTGTCTCATACTAGTTGAGGATTCTTGTCAAGGGATTGCGGTCTACTTATATTTGCTTCGTATAAGTATGGAGTTCCGTGGATGTTAAAGATTTAAGACACAAGTTTGGGAAATTTTACTTCTTCATCAAGTTCGTTATATTTGGTGTTCTTCACAAGTGATCATTACATAAAGCCTACAGATTTTGAAGAATCAAGAAGATGGTTAACATATGTTTTTTAGGGGAAGCTTATTGTTAAAAGTTTAACCATCTACATGCATCACTCAAGGGGAAGTTTTTGATTTTTACTATTGTTGATCATTATTACTACTGCTAGTTGAAGTTTTCTACTGTTTTGGATCCATTTTTCTTATGATGCGTAATGGTGGGCGATTTAAAGCATTGGAAGTCTTAGATTGGAAGTATGATATTGGTTCGTGGTGGTCAAGATCATTATTTGCATACGTTCCCTATTTAGATAATAACAAAAAGGGGAAGAGATGTTTGAGTGACATGGCATGGATTAAGGGGAAGACAAAGGAAGACATACTTGTTTCATTCATGGTGAGATCCCTGATCTCAATTTCTCTACTTCGTCTAGGGAAGTTCGTTCAAGAATGGTTTTGTCATTATCAACTAGGGGAAGATTGTTGGGAATTACAAGTTTGAGTTGATAAAGACAAAAAGAATGAAACAAGAGGGACTTAATATGACAAGAAGGAAACCTTCAAAAAGATGGAAGGACTTGCTTGCAAAAGAAGTTTTATTTATTAGTCCTTATCCTCTAGTATATAAAGAGGACATAGGTGTAGGTTTTTAAATAAGTCTTCCAATAATGTAGTCGACTAAAAGGTGTGTGTTTAGCCTAGACGTTAGGGAAGAACGTCTAGGGTTTTAGATTAGTGTGTCCTAGGCGTATGGTTCATTGTAAACGCCTAGGTTATTAGTTTAGTTAGTAGACATGTTTTTATAAACGTCTAATATTAGAGTATTAGTTAGTGAATAAAAAACCTTGTTCAATAACATAGTATTGTTTTGATTATTCCGCTGCGTATTATGTTTATTATCTTTGTTATTGATATCCCTAGCTGAGCTTATAAACGATCTTATCAATTGGTATCTGAGCAAATACCTCATCATAATCTACCCCTTCTTCCTGTCTATAACCCTGAGCAACTAACCTTGCCTTGTTCTTGATAACATTACCTCTTTCATCTCTTTTGACTCTAAAAACCCATCTTGTTCCAATAACTCTCTTCCCATCTGGAAGATCACATAAAACCCAAACCTCTTGAAGTTTAAATTGAAGAAGTTCTTCCTGCATAGATTCAACCCAGCTTTCTTTAGTCAAAGCTTGAGCAATATTCTTGGGTTCCTCTTGAGAGATGAAACAAGTGAATAAGCAGGTTTGATGATCCTTATGATTTAGCCTGTTTTGTTTATACACAAAGCTAAGTAAAGCATTATGAGGTTTTGTGAAACCCTTAGCTTTGTGTCTTGTCATTACTCCAGAAGTAGAAGGACCAATGATTTGATCTGTTGGATGATTCTTATGAATTCGTAAGATTGGAGACTGTGGAACTTCATATGTATCATCTAAGTTAGTATAATCAGCACCTTCATTGGAATTTGTGAAAATGCCTTCATCTTCAAGCTCATCATCAGTTTCTTCTAGCCCAGTCATAGTAGGATCATCCAAATCATCTAAAGTACTGTCAACAGGTGCAGCAGTACTTTGGTTGAAAGTACTGTCCAAAGTACTGGAAGAGAACTCTGCAGTCTTGTTCTTCTTCTTTGCTTCTTCATAAGCTCTCCTTTGTTCATCTGTGTAAGAATGTGCTAATACATCTTGAAGACATCAGTTAAATTTGAAGTTCTCCAAACCCAAAATACACGAGAAGGTCTACCCTTCTTTCAATAACCTTGGTCTACCCAAAAATCTCAGTTTTCTCTACTTTCTCCGTTACAATAGTTCTTGTTCCGTTCCAATCAACGAGTCCCAATATCTGTCCTTCTTCCCCACCTAATACTACTCCATAAACGAGGACACCGTTCCTAACTTCGATAATCTTAGAAAGAACGAAAACGAAGAATATACCCAAAAGTCCATATGGTCTACCTACAGTTCTCACGTAAAGAAATACCGTGATAATGTCTTCTCCACATACACTTTGTTGAAGGTCCAAAACTTCTACCCATATAAGAAGCAAAAGCAAGAAAGATTCTAATAGCTTCAATCCTTGCCACAGGAGCAAATACCTCATCATAATCCACCCCTTCTTCCTGTCTATAACCCTGAGCAACTAACCTTGCCTTGTTCTTGATAACATTGCCTCTTTCATCTCTTTTGACTCTAAAAACCCATCTTGTTCCAATAACTCTCTTCCCATCTGGAAGATCACATAAAACCCAAACCTCTTGAAGTTTAAATTGAAGAAGTTCTTCCTGCATAGATTCAACCCAGCTTTCTTTAGTCAAAGCTTGAGCAATATTCTTGGGTTCCTCTTGAGAGATGAAACAAGTGAATAAGCAGGTTTGATGATCCTTATGATTTAGCCTGTTTTGTTTATACACAAAGCTAAGTAAAGCATTATGAGGTTTTGTGAAACCCTTAGCTTTGTGTCTTGTCATTACTCCAGAAGTAGAAGGACCAATGATTTGATCTGTTGGATGATTCTTATGAATTCGTAAGATTGGAGACTGTGGAACTTCATATGTATCATCTAAGTTAGTATAATCAGCACCTTCATTGGAATTTGTGAAAATGCCTTCATCTTCAAGCTCATCATCAGTTTCTTCTAGCCCAGTCATAGTAGGATCATCCAAATCATCTAAAGTACTGTCAACAGGTGCAGCAGTACTTTGGTTGAAAGTACTGTCCAAAGTACTGGAAGAGAACTCTGCAGTCTTGTTCTTCTTCTTTGCTTCTTCATAAGCTCTCCTTTGTTCATCTGTGTAAGAATGTGCTAATACATCTTGAAGAAGCATCTGATTAAGTTCCTCTTGAATAGATTGATCCTCAGCAGATAATGAGGATTGTGGAGCAACAGTACTTTGTTTTGGCGAATCAGTACTTTGCTTAGGAACATCAGTACTTTCTTTTGGACTCATAGGATCTTTATCAGGAATAGCATCAGTTCTAAGATGAATATCATGAACAACATACTGAATATCTTCTTCGTTATGCAAAGGTTGATTTTCTTCTCTAACAGGTACATAATTCATTGAAGGAGATAAAATCTCAAGATCAAACATCCAATCAGGACCCTTCCCTTTCTCATTGTCTTGATCCTCTAAAAACTCAACATGAAGACAGTCTTGAATCTTCTTAGTAACTCTGTTGTAGACTCTGAATCCTTTACTGTTAGTGCAATATCCCAATAAGTAACCTTCTTCAGACTTGCCATCAAACTTCCCCAAATTATCAATTGTGTTTAAAATAGTAAGAGGGCATCCAAAAGGTTTCATAAAACGAATGTTGGGTTTATTGCCCATCAGCAATTCATAGGGTGTCTTCATCTGTGGTTTTGTGACAGAAACCCTGTTGAGTACATAACATGCAGTACTTACAGCTTCTGCCCAAAATTGAATAGGGAGATGAGAATCAGCTAACATGGTCCTTGCAGCTTCAATCAAAGTTCTATTTTTCCTCTCTGCAACACCATTTTGCTGCGGTGTCCTAGCAATACTAAACTCCCTTTTTATGCCTTTATTTGCACAAAAATCATCCATAGGCTTGTTCTTGAATTCAGTTCCATTGTCACATCTAATACCTCTAACCTTGAGTCTTAATTGGTTTTCTAGTGCTATTATAAGAGTTTGAATAGCATCAAAGGTATCATCCTTAAAGCCCAAAAAGAAAACCCAACTGAATCTACTACAATCATCAGTAACAACCAAGCAGTACTTCTTTTTATTTAAACTTGCCACAGAGACAGGTCCAAATAAATCCATGTGTAATAGCTCCAATGGTTCTCTGATATTTCTTTCATCAAGCTTCTTGCAGGAAGCTTTGTGTTGTTTACCCTTCTTACATGCCAAGCATGATTGATCATTCCTGTAAGTCTTTGAATGTAATCCTCTAACTAAATTGCCTTTGACCAGTTTGTTGATGTTCTTGAAATTCACATGGCCCGATCTCCTATGCCATTGATGTGCCTCTTCAGATGTTGCTTTAGCCACCAAACATGTGGCTCTACCATAAGAATGTAGACTCTTCATGTCTAAACTATACACATCATTTGTCCTTGGTACTCTAAGTACTACCAAGTCATCATCAACAGGTTTGAAGTCAGAAGAAAGGATAAGACATTCTGTGTCAGTGAATAACACAGGATGCTTTTTATCACAAATTTGAGAGACTGACAACAAGTTGAACTTCAGCTCCTTCACATATCTGACATTCTCAAAATCAATTCTCCCAGCTTTAATTGTTCCTTTCCCTGTAATCCTTCCTCCATTGGGATCATTCCCAAATGCAACTTTTCCTCCACTAATACTTCTAAAATCAGACAGGATTTCTCTATCACCTGTCATACTTCCAGAGCAACCACTATCCACAATAAGATGATCTTTAAGCTCCTCTTCTGGGTTGCCCTTGATGAGTGCTTATTCACTCATCCTTTTTACTCATCTAAGCCCACAAAAATGTCTAAAAACACGAAAATATAACCAATTATGCTACAGATATCCTTGGAGTGTGTTTTTATGTGTTTTAGGTACAAAGGATCGAAAACAGGGCAAAAACGTACAAAAATGAGCTTGGATTGGAGAAAGTGCTTTGCAGACGGAACCGGGAAGCGGATTTTCTACAATTTCAGAGTCCGAGACGCGTTTTTGGAGTGAGAGTGGAAAATCAAACCCGAAACCGAAACCTAAACCCAAATTGCCATTTCACCCTTTACCCGAATCCAAAATTTCCAACTTACCCTTAAAACGTATTTTATTTAAAACAATTATTTTTATCTTTAACCATTTTTTTTACAACAATTTATTTTCAGTTAAAACCAATTTTTATTAGAAATATTTTTTTATCTTTCTTAAAAAAAAAAAAAAAAAAAAAAAAATCTTTTAGGCGAAGGGCCAAGGCAGACGTTTCGTGAAAGAGGTTAGGTTCGAGTAAAAACATGCAAAAACGGGAC
>BPTQ01000007.1:320516745-320531786 GCA_019973895.1 Chrysanthemum seticuspe | reverse complement strand
AACTCCAAGGGTTTTGAATTTTGAAGAAGAAGCTGGTCCTTCTACAGTTGTTATAGAGGAAGAGGAGGAACCTAGATTTAAACCCATACATTCACCAAGTGATGATGAGTTAGTTGCTACAATTCTTGATCTGTCACAACCAAGAGGAGGTGTTACTATTAGAGAAGCACAAGAAGAAGAACAACCAAGAACTGATCAACCTGCAATTGATCCAAAAGACAAGGGAAAAGGTATTTTGGTTGAAGTTAAGAAAAAGAAGCTTACTTTAGCAGAAATTAGAGCATTTGAAGTTGCAAGGAATGAAGCTGCAGCTAGAAAAGTTCAAGAAGAGATAAATGCTAAAGATAGAGAAGAACAAGAAGCTCAAGAAGCTTTGGATAAAAAAGCAGCTCAAAAAGTACAAGATGAATTGGATGCTGAAACTGCTGAACCTTTACAGTCTCCAACACCTGTTAGATTCATGTCAAGAAGACCTAATTTAGCTAAAGAAAGGAATGCAATGATGGCATACTTAAAAGGCAGAGGATTTAAAGGATTGCAAAAGCTAAATTATGTGGATATGAAGAGATTATATGATGCTGAGAGAGAAGCTTATAAGAAAGATGTTGCAGGCATCAAAGACTTTAGAGAAGAAGCTTATTGGACTGAAGCTGAAAGGAAGAAAAGCTTAAAAAGGAAAAGAAAAACTGAAGCTACAGATGTTCAGTTTTCAAAGAAAGAGAAGGTTGAATTAAGATCTGAGACTAGTGATGAATTGAAGAATTATCTCAGAGTGGTAGATTTTGATTATACAGATGAAGATAATGACATGAAGATGAACAGATCAAAGATCAGTGCTTTCAAAGTTGAGAAATCTAAGAATGGAGATTACATGGTTTTTCACAAAGAATGGGATTTGCTGCATATCATAGACAGAGTAGATCTATTCTACTTATATCATGCTGTGAAGACTTATTTTGAAGATAATCCATTAGAAGGGATTGGATTGGTTTTACAAGGGGATCTCATAACCATGTGGGAAACTGATGAAATGAGTACTGATGATATTTGGAAGGATCAAGAAAACTGGGAGATAGTTTGCTGGAGATTCTTTGGAGAATCTGGAGTTCATGTCTTGGAGCTGGAAAATGGAACAATAATTCACATGTTTGCAGAAAGAAGATATCCTCTTACTGTTGAGCTCATGAGAAGAATGCTTGAGCATGGTTTGGAAGTAGAAGAGGCTGATGAAATTGCTTGCATGGTTATCAATTTGCTTATAGACTGGACTACCATTGCTGAGAATGATTTATAACTGGTATGATTTTTGAATAAATACTTTTTGATATATCAGTACTTTTATTCAAAGTACTGCTAGTCAGACAGTACTTTCATCAAAGTACTGTTTGCTGAACTAAACCAGTTAAATAAATTTTAGATGAAAACCTTTTTGCTAAATAATAAATATTTTTTTTTGAAATAAAGGTTGAATAAATGGTTTTTGTGATGATAACATCAATAGGTTATCAATCCACCATGGTTACAAAAGGATTGACTAATCCATGAGCAAACGGCTCTGGTAAAGATATATCAAATCCGTTTTTAGTTGACAACTTGCTAATAAGTTGGATGGTTATCAACTCACCATATCAGTAATGTGAAGAGTTGGCTAGCCCACAAGAAATGGCTTGTGGTAAAGGCAGTGGAAAAACCATTATTGGTAATTAGTTCACCATTAGATAAAAGAACTAACTAGTCCAGAAGGGTACAGCTTTTGGTAAAGACAAAACAAATCTGTTGATAGCTGGTGGTTTGCTAAAAATCATATGGTTATCAATGTACCATGGTCTTACACACCAAAACATTTGGCTACTCCAAAGATAATGGCTTTGGTAAAGAGTTCTAAATCCATTGAATTTTCAATGATTCACTTAGATGTGATGAGAATAGTATGCAACTTAAACTGAATTATTGTACAAACTGTCATATGTTATTATGTTGCTGAAAAGATGGAGATTGCTGGATGCTGCTGTGAA
Organism: Chrysanthemum seticuspe; assembly: GCA_019973895.1. Classification (NCBI taxonomy): domain Eukaryota; kingdom Viridiplantae; phylum Streptophyta; class Magnoliopsida; order Asterales; family Asteraceae; genus Chrysanthemum; species Chrysanthemum seticuspe. The sequence continues at coordinate 320,529,771 of BPTQ01000007.1, read as the reverse complement.
GAAAACAATTCTAAGAGATACTTTGACAAAAGCACAGATTCTACAGAGTTATAATCTAAAGACTAAAGAACAATCCATTTTAAAGATGAAGCTGTTAAAGATATATTCACAAAGGAACTTGAAGTCAAGCAAGTAGAATTCAAGTTAGGGGAGGATTGTTGGGATATGAAAGTGCTGAAGATATCAAAGTACTGAAGATATGAAAGTACTGTAAGCTGCAAAGTACTGAAAGAAGTCAAATAGTCAAAGTACTGCTAAAGACAAAGTCAAAGTACTGCAAGGTGAAGTCAAAGTACTGCTAGAACAGAAGATCTGTTATATTCGTTTATGGAAAGTATTGTATTCCATGTTTAGATTACTTGTCGTACAAGGTTATCAATTGTAAACCGACTAGGATATCCTTGAGCCTATAAAAGGACTTCTAGATTGGCATTAGAGGTACGATTTCAGAAAAAGAGTTTTAGAGTTTACGAATTAAGAGTTTAGAGAAAAGTTCGAATATCTTAGAGTTGTATTAGAGTATCTGCATAATAAGCAGATTTAGAGTTTTATTAATAAAGTTTCTTTTTAGCTTTGTTAAGTAAATTCCGCGTACTTAATAAAGATTGCTCAGTGTTTCTTTGTTAATAACTTAGGATTTATCCGAGGTTATTAAACCTTAACAAGCTAGTTTAGTTTGATTAAAGTATATCGATCCAACATATTTGATGGTAGATGCAATCTTGTTAAACCATCGAATATGAGCATGAGGATCATCCCGCTCAAAACCATAGAATTGACTTGAGGTTACAAGATTTAGTAACCCGGTCTTGAGTTCAAAATTTTCAGCCACAATGGCTGGGATAACAATAGCATCTCCATACCCGTCGATGGGTGCCTGGAGAAGCTCACACATAGGGCATTCTTCCGCCATGATAACGGAAGTAGTGTGAGCAGTCCGGATCTCAGATCCGACTGATGGAGCAGAAAGTCTACGGACACGCCTTCTTGGAATCTTGACAAGCTCACGAAATGGGCTTACAGATCTAGAAGAGCGAGTGCGCATACACTAGAGTTAACTCTAAGGAATCTCAGAGTTAAGGAAAGGAATGGGAATTATGAAGGTATTTTATGAAAATGGGGTAAGAAGAATCTTTTTGGGTTTTCAGGTTTTGAGAAGTATATATAACAACAAATCCAATTAAAACAAAATCGAGGCAAAACAACAGTGAACTTAAACCAATAATCACAAGATGAATGGCTTCTTTGAAAAAGGTACACCAATCACAAGGACACAAAGGCAAGTTTTAAATCTTTGGTTCGGGAACTTATTATGGTCGTACCCCCAGTTAGGTAGTACACTGCCTTGGTTTGCGGTGGTAATCTTTTATGTTGTTATTTATTAAGAAAACGACAAATCTTTTTGTATTTTTATCTTTGATACATATATAGAAACAAAAGGAAAATATTTTTGTGTTTTATACGTTTTAAGCTGTTTTTGGGTTTTTGGATTTTTTTATAAGAAAATATATATAGATATAGATAGATGGTATGAACAAAGAGTGAGTATTCAAATCACTAATCTGCTAAGCGTAAGATAATTAGCACAGCTCCCCGGCAGCGGCGCCAAAATTTGATTCGTTCCCAAACGGTCAAGTTTTCTCACACAAGCTAGCCACTTGTGAATGGCCAACCGTAAGAAACTTAAAACAGTCTGGAACCAAATGCAATGAAGATCAGGAGAGTATAGGGTTTCCCCAGGTCGTTATGTCCCAACGAGCTGTGCGATGAATCACCAAACGAATAGTGATCGAGAAGATTTGAACGGAAAAGAGGTTTTGATTTATTATAACTAAAAAAAAAGTATATAAACTACAGGGGCTTAAATGCAAATTAAAGAAAATTAAAAAGATAAACTATATTAAATAAATGCTATCATTATTTGCAAAATGATGTTTTGATTTTTTCTTTTATAAAATTTTAAATTAAAAACTACGTGACGTACAAAAGAAAATGTGAAACTAAAGCAATATAAATCCTAAAAATAAGAAAATGATATTTTTACAAACCTAATGATAAAATAAAATTTCTAGAAAAATAAAATTATTTTTAAAACTATTTATCTAATTATTATTAATTAAAAACTAATTTTTAACTATTTAATAATAGCCTAAAATACAAGAAAATATGAAATTAAGCTAGAAAAATGAAATTATGACTTGGAAAAATCTAAAATGACAAAAGAGAATTTTCAAAACTAATTTTATATTTTCTGAATATTTTTGTATTTTCTATGAATTAAAAACTATTTAAAACTACTTAAATTGCTTAAAAATACAAATTTAACTAAGAAAAATCTGGAAAAATATTTTTTTGACTTTTTATATTTATCTTAACCTAGGAAAAATGAAAAATTATTTTTTTTGAAGCTTTTCTGATTTATTTGTATTAAATGCTAATTAAAATGAATTAAAAACTGATTAAAATGAAGAAAAATACCAAACTGACCTAGAAAAATCTGAAAAATTCAAGATAAGTCTAAAATAATATTAAGAATCTAGGAAAAATATAAAAACAGGGGGTTGTGTGCAAGAAACTGAAACTGCAATGCAAAGTGCTTATGAATAAGCACTTAGAATAAGCCAAAGAACACAATAAGCTACCCAACTGAAACAGAAGCTATAATATGCTAAAATTACCCAAATGAAACAAGATACAACTGCTCTTAACCTCTATTGTTCAACTTAAACAGATTTGAATGATTTGGCTCAAGTGAAAAAAACAGTTTTAGGCAACTACTTTACAGCTATAAAATAAGCTACTCAGATAAGCTAAACTTAAAACCAAAAGAAGGAACCTAAAGAAGACCTGGCCAGGTGATTATAAACCAAAAACCAGACCTTGGTAAGCTCTGATGAGCTCTGTGCAAGCCCTGCACAAAACCTGTGCACACTCAGTTAATACTGAGTTTGTGCACAGGGGAAATAGGACCCAATTCACAAGCTATTTTGAAGCTTATAAAAAATTCATAAAAATCTACAAAAATGAGATTAAGAAAATAGACCAGTGGAAGTTTTTAAACCCACAATTTCATTTGATTTGGCTCAGAAATGAATCCAAGAAAAATCATCCTAGTTAGGCTCAAAACTGGATTTTCAACTTTTGACTTTTGAGCAGTTTTGTTTTGTTTGATTTTTATGAACTTTGCAATCAATTTGTGGATTGAATGTGATGTATTATGATGAAAGAATCCTACTGCAAGCTATATCTATCAATTCTAAACACAAAACAAGTCTTTGATTTTATAAAAATCCAACAGAGAAGCTAATTAGGACGGATTAAGTATGATTTTGACTTTGAGCCTTTGCAGGTGCAATATTAAGACAGAAATGAGTATATATGAGCTAAACAAACCTTGAACTACAAGACTCAATCACTGACTAAACCTAAATCACAGATATTGCAGCAAATCCAAACACAACTTTAGACCACTGATTTGCAAATAAAATAAGATAACCACTTAACTAGATATTGCAGACACTAAAACTGACTCTAACCAACCTAATTAACACTTAATCAACAAATAAAAACCACTCTAAACCACAAGTACAGATTATGCAAAAAATCTTGAAAATCACTTACAATTGGTCCTAGCCACAATGGCTTGAAAATCAGTCAACCAATGAACCTCTATCCTATATAAATCAACCCAATAGCCTCTAAATCAACCCAAATCCAGCACTGCATCACCCATATCCATTTCCATTTCAAATTGAGCTCAGTTTGACTTTCTTTGACCAAAATCCAAAATTGCTTGAAATTGATATGTAAGCTTATAAAAAGCTATAAGAAGCTTATATAAGCTTGTTTGAGCTTAAAATTAAGCTATTAAGAGCTTGTACATAAGAGTTGGAACCTGAAATTTGCAACAGTGATACAAAAATATAAAACTTAAGTAAACTTGGAAATTGATGCTTGAAAATATATTATACTGATAATATTACTTGAGTTTGATACAAGAAAACAAAATATTACACCTTTTATACTTAATTAGAACTTTAAAGTTAAAAACGACATTGATGAAATTTTAAAAACTAAAAACTACTTCTTCAAGCTTCTCTTGCTTCCTTTTTATATGCCAAACTTCTTCTCTCACTCCTCTGAGCACATCTCAGCAGTTTTCTTGGCCATTGGATTAGTTAAAATGATCTTGGCCGTTTGATTGGTTTTGGCGCCAAAACACATATATGCCAGTTGGGGTTGAGTGTTAGGTTGAAGAGGTATTAAATGCATCTTGGCTTGGGGTGTTTGGAGGGTAGGAGTGATGATGATGGAGGGGGCAGGAGTTGCAGGTGTGATGATGGAGAGGGTAAGGGAAAGGGAAACCCGTGAGCTATTTTTTATATTTTAAATTGGGCGGGTGGGTTTATTTGACTTGGGGTTTGACTGGATTATAATATTGGAGGGGGTCCAAAATAGATATTGACAGGGGGGGTCAAATGGTTTATGACAAGGTCCAAATGGGCTTAGGGGTTTTAATAATCAAGGACCTCTTTTGTAATTTCTGAAAAATACAAGGACCAATTATGTCATTTTGCAAAGTTGCTCCAAGGGACTAAAAGTGACAAGCTCCAATAGTACAAGGACCAAACTTGACATTTTCAAATTTTCAAGGACCATTTTTGCCAATTTTTAAACTTGAAGGACCAAATTTGTAATTTCTCAAAACTTTTGACATTTTTCACCAAAGGACTAATTTTGACAACTTATGATTTTAAAAGGACCTTTGGTGACTTTGCTTTTGAAATAAGTGCTCAGGGACTATTTCTGACAACTTTTGAAACTTGGGGGACTGAAACTGCCAATTATGCAAACTTAGCTCATTTTTCATCTGATTTTAAACATTTTGCATCTGAAACATATAAAATGCAACTTTGAGATATTTTCAGTATTTTGATGCATTTCTGAGCATTTTTAAACGTTTTGCAGTTCAGATTTAACAAAAAATGATGAGTATTTACACACTCATCAATCAGGCATACAGTGGGTAAAGACCCGTCCTTCCTCCACGGTGTTGCACTATGCTAAACTAGACTAATAACTAACTAATAAAACAGTAAATAACGTAACTAACGATATGTCTACGAGCTAACTTATACTAGATAATATTTGGGGTGACCGACTCTTCACTATGGAATTTTCTAATTCCTAACAATCTCCCCCTAAGGGAGGTCACCCCATGTTTTACATTTCAAATCCTAGCATTCTATTCTTGACTTTGTTCTTGAGCTCGTAGACTTCAATTCTTCAATTCCGCAATCTTTGTGTGCAACTGCAAAGTCCGAGTGCTTTGTACTTTCAGTGGAGGTCTTTGAACTGATCCACATCTTTGATGATCTTCGAGCTTTCATTGAGATCATCAGCCACAGTAAATCTCTAAATCACCCTTTATTGTGTTGCCATCATGTGAAGTTGTGACTTTTGGACCGACATGCTCACACTTTTGAATCATGACATATTTCCATCAGAGTAGCAGGAAGCCTTACTGGTTCATGATATTTGCAGCAGCGTAGCAGAAGCATAGTATAAAAATATCAGAACCAGGTTATGTAGATATGCACCAGTCATGATTTCTTCAATTAAGTGTGGTTGCTGTGAACATGCGGCTTTGGATTGACTCCTCAATTCTGATCAGCTGTAATCGTCGGGGTGTACCTGCATACGACAGTTAGCAATAAAGCACACGAAAGTGTCTTTGATCACTTTCGTTGAATTGAGGTACACGGCCCACGGTTCCCCGTTGATCAGTACAAGTACTGCCTGTGATCAGGTAGGATTCCTAAGAATCTCCTTGACAGGGTTTCGCAGCTGTTCTAGCTGTTCTAGCTGTTCTCAAACTGGAACGTCTCAAAGAAGACAACACAGAGTGAGTGAACCAGCGAATTGAGATTCACTGATTGATGAAAAATGATTTGAAAACAATAGCGTATTGCTTAGAAGAAAGAGTTTTGCAATACGACCAAGTTTTTTGAGAAAGATCAATTTTCAATCATAAATACTTTTTATATTTGAAAAGAGTACACATTCAATGTGCTAGATAAAAGAAGAGATTCGCACATCGAACGGTTTTTCCAAAAGTATTTGTCAATTCCATTCCTGGACCAAGGTTGATTCAAGAATGAATCTCCCCATCGTTTCTATCCAGTTGTCACAAGCTTGATCTTATGAGAAGATCTCACATGTCACCCACCAAGAGCTTGTTTGATGTTGGCTCTAGAAGGATTTCCATCTTCATCGTGAATACTCTTACATACCACTCAGATGTTCTGGCAAAACCACAAGGATAATGCGTAGGACTCTTAATATATATTATTACTTTCCACATTGTGTGAAACAGCAAGTTTTCATTAATTTTGTGTCATAACGAGATACTGTGGATGATCTCTTGGCTCTAGACTCAATTGTGCATATTTGGTTCCTGTGCCGGAGACTAGGGAGAGGGTCTCCTTCTTCAATATCAACAATCTCTAAGAGAAAGTCGATAGATTATGTAGGTTCCCCGTGAGAATGAAACAAGCCTTTTTAAGAGGAACTTGAGTAGCTTGGGAAGTTTAGTGCAGTGCGTCACTGGGTCCATGACGTCTTGTCTTCAATACCAGTGTTACCTTAGTAACCACCAGTAGCATATGTATTGAACCCGGTTACTGCCCTAAGGTTGAATTATTGGAGGGCTATTTCTTTTCACCCTTTTTCACATTCATTTCTTTTTCATTCTTCAACCCCTTCAGTGCTTACCGAGACTTCATAACTAGAACCTTGTTGGGTTTATTCCAATACTAGCTCTGTCTCAGTCCGCACTCTTCCCAATTCTCATTTTTCTCCTTTTTTCATCATACCTAAGGACTCTACACTATCTAGCGGATTGTCCCTGGGTAGATCCCTCCGGCTCTGGCGGGATCGTGGTAACGAATACCTAACCTAACCATCCTTATAACACCATGCATAAAGTAAATTAGTCGGTCTTTTGGTATTGTTCTTTTATTCTTGAAACCAATTGAAAAATCATTTGGAAAAACAATCAAGGTACTTGTGATACGAGATCAAAGCATTTTGTACCTTAATAGTTTTGATCATTTAGAAAACCTCCCCCTCAACATGTGCATATGATTTAGAAATTGTTTGGCACATGGAGGCAAGAGTTCTTTGAATAATTTCTTGATCACAATTTCCTTAGAAAAAGCCATTTGAATTTCTTTGGTAAATTCTCCCCCTCAATATGTGCATAGGATATTTGAAATCATTTTATCACATAGAGGAAAGAGTTCTTTTGAAACACATCCACGATCACAAAAACCATTAAGAAAACCATTTGATAACTCAATCAAGGTACTTTATAAATAACTTTAAAAAGTTTTTGTACCTCGATAGTTATGCTCCTCCTCAAAATGTGCTTCGAGATTCGAAAGCGTTCAGCACATATGAGAGAGCAGCCTGCGCAATTAAATCAAACGATCACCTTTTATCAAATTTCATTATTAAATCACAAATTCTCCCCCGATCAAAAATATCAAACCCTTTGAGATTTTGGATCCCAAGTGATTTAATTAGGTTTAGAAAAACATGGGAGAAAATGTGGCCTTGTTTAAATACTCATCTGGTTTTTTGATAAATCCTCCTCCTCAACATGTGCATTGTGTATTTGAAATTGTTTGGCACATGGAGGCAAGAGTGCCTTTGAAGGACTAAAACCAATTCCATTTGAAACAGATTTGAGATTTAAATCATGATCTCTACCCCGATCAGAAATATCAAATCATTTGAGATTTGTGATCCCAACTGACTTAAATCATTTAGAATATTTTGGGGAAAGACGTGGCAAGATTTAATTTTGAAAAATGACAGATAAGGACCATTTTAAGACATTAAAGATTGTTAGTATCAGGTATGATTGTTTTAAGAGATCTTTTAGTAAAATAAAACAATTTCACAATCAAACAAGAACAGAAAAAATTTCATTTTGACAGATCTTTGAGTTTTAAAGAAAATCATACTATGACATAACATTAAATCTTTAGATCACCACATTTTAACGTACACACGGACTTTTATGAAGAAATATCGTTTGAAAATATATAATTTGAAATCACTCTCCCCCTCAATCCATGACAGAAGTCAATAATTGAGTGACTTAGGTTTTGATAAAAAGAAGTCCGGTGATTTTCAAAATTTAGTTCAATTTATTTTTAAAAACAATATTTTTCCATTTTCAAAACAATTTTAATCAAAGTTATTAGAAAATTGTTTAAAAATGGTATCCTGCACAAAGATACATTAGGTGGTTGAGAAGCTTCTGTTGATGCTGTAGGGTTTGGAAGAAAAACCGTATGCTGATGCAGTGAGACTTCTTACATTGCATTTTAATGCCAACTGAGGTCAAATTAAGCTCCGTTTCTTCAATCACTTAGAAGAAAACCATCTGCTGATGCAGTGACACCTCTTACGTTGCATTTATGCCAACTCTCCATTGAAGTCCAATTAAGCTCCGTTTCTTCATTTGTCAACCCAAGATATAGTTACCCTTTCCTTTCGGCATCCAATCATATTCAGTTGTGGGATCCGGATCGGGAACATTCTTATATACCAATATACTTGCATACGTTAGTGAACACACATACAGATATATGGTGGTCGACATCACCCAAGCAGCAATCGACTAATAAAAGTCAATTCAACATGTCAATCAGATCATATAAAGCATGGGAATTATGTGTTCATCAAACTTTAATCATCTAAACCTAACAATCATATCCTAGAAACCTAGTCCTTCAACATAGGCAATTATATTTTTTCAGATAAACACGTAGGATAATTAAGAAAGTCCGTTAGAAGATATAAATTTGAAAAATATTCTTCCCCTCAATCAATGACTCTTTTTCTTGAAAAGTTTTAAAAGTGCTGAAGTCATCGATTGAGTTTTTGCGAATTAATACGAAAACTCTGATCCTGATTGATTTTTCAAGCAACTCATTTTACCACCATTTTGAAATACAACAAATATTTTTCTGAAGAATTTTAGACGGAAAAACATTTGTGTAGGAACAGCAGTCCTTCGACATACTTTCCTCAATATATTTTAGGATAAGTGCACGAAATATTTGAAAATTGGTTTAGCGCAGCACTTTCCTTTCTTTAAAGAACGGGTTGCTATCTGAAATAATAGCAAACCATGGTTTTAAGCACGGGTTACAGTCTGAAGTAACTGTAAGCCATATTTTTAGACATGTTTTGGAAAAGAATATTTACACCTTCTGCTCGAACTTCATCTATGGTCCCGTGCCATTATTGAATGACATTTCTAAGACCGTAGATGTTATCGATACCAGAAGACATGTCTTGGAAAACATATTTTTGGTATTTTTCAAATTTTCTGATTTTTAGGGGTTTTTGAAGGTTTTTTTAATTTTCTATTTTGTTTTTGCTGGTTTTATATTTTTGTATTTTGTTTTTCTGATAAATATATACAAAGATAGAGTAGATGATATAGTAAAAGAAGATGATGATACGAGTACCGAGATAAGGATATCGAACAGCCCCGTTGTAGAAGATAAAAGTCATCATCTCTTAAACATTCACCACCAAAGCTTCTGAGGCTCTTGCATTGAAGAAAGAAATTGAACCATCTAAAAGACAGACTTTGGCAGCTTCCCCCAAACCAAAAATCCTTTAGATGAGCAGATTCGAAGCTCTATTTCAAGCTTGCCTTAGCCAGGTGCACAGAAAAGTACACCATTACCATAAATCCCGCTGCTCCATTTAAGAACGATAATCGAGGATCTCCATTCGGGGTTATATCATCAAGAAGAACAACAACGTATCATCCCACACATGAATAATTCTTCTCAAATTCCTTTTCCACTAAAGTCTGAAGCGATGCATCCCCAAAAAGTTGTCAAGAGACCACTTCCCCCAAGTAGATGAATTGATGCAGTCAGTCTCTTAGACTAGAGCTAACGAACCCGAACACACAAACCTGAAGACAAAGAAACTCATACCATCGAAGTAGCATATTAAGTCCAATAGCTAAAGAATAACCCTGATGTATACTTTTCTCTCCCCCTGAAGAAAGTGCATGAAGCTCAAGAACCCGAAGTACCCGAATGCCCAAAGAGAGAACAACCGATAACATTAAAGAAGCAGGCCGAATCACTGATTATCTCTGCGGATGACAATCTCTGCGGATGTCCACTCCGGAATAAGTGATTACATCTCCGAATCACTGATTAAGCCCTCAAGTGAAACAACTGAGCATCCCCAATGTACACAATCTCTCTCCCCTGATGAATGCGATAGCATCATCACACACTTGTGTACCTCTTTTTATCATCAGAAACTAACTCTTCCATCTCTTCCCCCACATAGTTGGAATAAGAACACTAAACACTATGAGTCGAACCTTGAGTGTCTCTGCGGTAATGACATTCGTCTTCTCGGGATATCTTCAATCACTTAGAAGTATTAAGCTCATCAATGTTTACTCGCGTTTAGATGCTTGTCTCCTTCCCCCTTGCTGGTTTTGACACTTCAGAATCAACAACATCTTATCAGCCCATATACTCGAAATCTTTTGAGAAGAACATTAGAAATGTTGTGAGAATCAACTTGCTGAAGAATATGAGCAAGTCTAATTGGGGATTAAATTCTACATTTCACTCTCCCCCAATTAGTGCTCTCCCCTAAACCGACAATCTTTATGATGAATGCTTGAATTATGAAGAAGTCTTTTGATCGATAAATGCAACACGTCTTTAGTCTTCTAACATGCAACAGGAAATGTAGAATAGACTGTTGACTCAACCTTCTTCAAGATTGTCCAGTTGGGGAATAGATAGTTAACATCTTCAACTTACCAAAAACAAGAACATCACCAAAAAGCATCCCAATCAACTTACATCTTTCAAATCCCCTTAACTAAAATCCCTCCCAATCAAACAAGAACAGAAAGATGTTCATCAAGGAAATCAGCAATCAGGCCGCAACGAACACACAAAATGGTAACACCAAACTACCAATCACATCAAACAAGAACAGAGAGATTGTTCGGAATCATCATGTTGATGTATACGTGAAGCATTAACCGGAAGCACTTTGTCGATAAACTCATCAATCCGAGTGAAGATGTCAACCAACGGCTCTTAAAAGAAACTCCATGTGAAGATGACCCGATAAGAAGAAGCTCGGTTCTTACATGAGTTAGGAGCCGTTTGACCATTTATTCTCATATATCAATCAACCATGCAGAATTATCACACTTCTTCTCCCCCTCAAGAATTGCATAAGGAGATGCCATTCTTGATTAAACAAGTGATTATCTTCCAAATGTAGTCTATTCACACTTCTCCCCCGCAAAATTAGCACAGGATGTCGCCATCATCATTATAGTTGAGAACGTGGAATCAGAAAACAATCAATAGTAGCCCGGTTCACTTGATGACTGAAGCGCATGGAAAAAGTATGAAGCATGTTGATGAGAATGGTCATAATAAGATTTCTCTTCTTCAGAAGATAAAGCGCACTGACACGTACACTTTTCTTTTCTTTGGCAAACGAGGTATGAACTTTGTCCTTTACATGATAAACATAATATACACTAGCTCTTTTACGCGATTGATTAGTTCGTGTGACATGGAACAAAAGAAGGATGAAGAAGGACGCACACTAAATGTAGGACACGCTGAGATTGCTATAGCCCACGGAAAAAGGCTCATTCAAAGTGGATCATGTGCTTATGATATTAGAATCATTACCGCTTTTCTACACAGGCAAAGCAAAACTTCGTTAATGTTTGCGGTAAGTACTATAATAAATTAAACAAGGTTGTTTTTTGATATGCTTATAATACATGGCTAATTTATTTTATGCTGCTGGAAACCATGTAATTTTTGTGAAACCTAAAGAATATGCATAAGAGCAATGGTCAGATGCTTGACATGAAAGGTTTATGGATATTTTTAATGTACGTATGACCGGATTCGAACTCGAGACTTCGGGATTGCACACATTACGTATGAGAATTAATGTTTAGAATAATTAATATATAAATGTTATTATTAATTATTTAGTCACGAAATAAACACTTAACGAATGTTAATATTGAACGAGTTTGGACTAACGGTCGTTAAATGTAACATTAAAGGACTAAAGATGGAAATAGTGGACGGGAAGGATCTAGAACCCCTTTGGGTTCTCTATGGCCATTCGGGGGTTCCCAAAGCCCAAGGGATACCCTAACTTGGTCATCAAGTTTAGATTAGTATAAATACAAACTCCTTGTATTCATTATATCTAATCTTGGATCACCAAAGAACCCTAACTTCTTCTCTTCTCCTCTCCTCTTGTCTTTGGCCGATCGTATACCATCCCTAACCCAAGGGATTTGATTTTCCAACTTCAAGAAACAAGTGTTTGGTTTATTTGTGATTCAAGAACCTAGCTTTTCACATTAATTCGATATTAGTACGTGTGTACAAAAACGAAGAACAAATACAATTGTGTTTGTGGGTAATCTTGGTATTCGACCAAAGGGGGTCAAAATTTATAAATCCTAATTTTAGGGTTTAGGGTTTGTTCATTGTTCTTGATATCTTGTGTTCTTGATTCGCAAAAGGTACGCATGTTCTTTTAGATTTTAATCCTAAATATTTAAAACTGGGGGAAACCAGCTTATGGTTCTAATGGGTGTTTGTGTTAACATAAACAAGAAGCAAAAACATGTGTGCATGATTATAGCTTAATTACACTTTTCGATCCAAGAACTTAGTGTTTATTTGGTTTGTGAACAAAGAACTTCAACCTTTTAGTTTAGGGAACCCAATCCCTACCATATGCTAGCCGGTTTCTGTTCTCCTCTCCTCTTCTCTTCTTCAATCCCAAGAAACCACTAGGTTCTAATCTATATTACTTATGTTCCTCAAACATAAATATGATTAGATTTGAACTACTGGTTCAATCCCATAGGGAACCCGAAACCCTTGGGGGCTTACCGGTATC